>JASDQU010372183.1:46566-67918 GCA_032191745.1 Picea mariana | reverse complement strand
GAATACAATATTCGCCATCAACCATAGCCGCAATACATTTCCCTCATAAAAGAGGGTTGCCTTCTAGGGAAAAAAACCCTAACATAATCTCTATCGTTAGATCTGCGACCTTATAATGAACGGTCCAGATTTACAATGAAATTACAATATACATTTACAAGGCAATTTTTCCTTCAGGGGCTTCGCCCCCAGAACCCCCCGCAGAGGGGGTACCCCCCCTCTGCACTCCCCCGCGTGGAAGAGTGTACATACTTCTGGGGTGTAAATACTTCATGGGGTATTAACACGGCTGAAAGTAAAAGACCTCTGAATCAGGAAGATAATCAGGCTCCACAACCAACACCTCCACAAGCTATTGACAACCTAGAAGGAATTTTGCGCAAAATTAACAAAAAATCAACTCTATCAGGTATTTTTCTAGACATATTTTTGTCATTTACTAAACGTGGAGTAAAAAGAATTGATGACCTTGAATTTGATATTAAATTTTAGCAGTCCTTGTTTAGATCCAAGTTAGAATGTGATTTGACTGAAATTCTATTTGATGAAAATAAATTTCAAACCTTTATTCATGCTATCCTTATCCAAGCTCTAGTAATTCCTAGTAATATCATACAATCAGGTAAAACCGTTCCTAGAGTCATGGCAGCAATATTTTCCCCATTAATTCTTCATGTTGCACTTCATGACCTACCACATAATTATGCACAAGAATCAAACAGTTTGATGCAGAAGGAGATGTAACAACCCAACAACATTTAGATAGGTTCATTGATTTCATAGATCTTGAAGAAGTAGATGATGAATATGTTAAGATGAGGTTATTTTCAAAAAGTTTTTCAGGAGCAGTTAGGAAATGGTTTAAATCTCTCCCAACGACTAGAATTCCTAATTTTGAAAATTTTGAAACTCTTTTTCTTGGGAGATGGGGAGTAAGAAAAACCCTTTGCAGTTATTGACACAATACAACCATTTAAAGAGACTCCTTGCTGAGATAGTACATGATTTTTCCAACAGATTTATGAATTCCTATAACTCTATTCATGATGAATTAAAGCCTCCCTAAGGAGCTGCTTAACTCCATTATGTTGATGCATTCGAGAGTGAATTTTCCTTGTTACTAAGAGAAAGAAGGTCCACTTCTCTAATTGATATGATGAATGATGCAATCGAAGTGGAAGTGAATTTAGTTGCATCAGGGAAGATAAAGATCCAAATAGAAGATGATAGAAATAAATATAAAGAAGAAACATTACCCTCTACTTCTCAAGGTTCAAATGAAAATTTTGATTTAATGGTAAAGACTATGGATAAATTGGTGCAAAAAATTTCATTGGATGATAAAAACCATGACCTTCAAGCCATAAATCAAAATTTAAGGAGGTCTCTAGTTCCTCAGATAAGACTGAGAGAACAAAGAATTCCAGTTGATCAACTAGTCAAACTTCCTTTTCAAAATAATAATGTTCTGGAATTGTCGAAGGAACCTCCTGAAGATATTCATTGTTTTGGTCTAGAAGGGTCACAAGTTTAATTAACTAAAGAAGAACACTATGTTTATGCAAGATAAGGAGTTAAAGAAGAAATAGGATTATAGGAAAGGATATCAGAATGCCATCATGGAATTCCAAAAACAATATAACCTCGGGAATAAGAAGATTGCAGCAAATACTCCAAAGGATCCTAGAGATGGCATTCCCTCTTCTAGTCACCAAGAAAAGGTTTTTTTAAATAAGGATACACCAAATAAAGGAAAACAGAAAGAATATCCTCCAAAACAGAAATAAGATCCTCCTAGAGATGTTTCATAGGTAGGAAGAGAGGCAATTCTAAAGGAAGTAGAAAAATATCAACTCTCCTTTAATTTTGAAAATGAAATGAAAAATATTAAGATTTATGTACCTTTTAATGAGATGATCAGAAATATGGAATACAAAATTCAAATTGTAAATATGCTTGAAATGGAAAATACCTCGGACACCCTTAATGTACAATATGACCATCCTACTATTTTTTTTGGTCATCGGGTTGAAGAAAGTGGCAATGATGATGGTGTGCCTCCGTCCTATGTCATCCTAAATATTCATAATGTAACTCTTCATAATGAAATGTTAGATTCAGGAGCATCTCACAATCTGATGCCAAAGGTGATTATGGAAGAGTTGGGTTTGGATATCACTAGAACATACAAGGATTTGTTTTCTTTTGATTCAAGAAAGGTGAACTGTGTGGATTTAATAAAAGACATTCTTGTTACTTTAGCTCAGATCCCATAAAAAACTATGATAATGGATGTAGTTGTTGCAGATATTCCTCCTAAATTTGGAATGTTACTATCAAGATAATTGGTTTCTAAACTCAAGGGTACCTTGCAGATGGACATGTCCTATGCCACAGTTCTATTCTTCGATCAATACAGAAGGTTATATAGGGAGGTTTATTTGAAATACATGGTGAGAAACAAATATAAACCCAACAATCACCTTATTTATTCAATTGAGACTGACATTGGATCTTCTATTTTCTATAATGATTTGTGTTGTGAGGAATATGATCAAATTGTTTCAAAGGATCAACAAACAAGATCAGTTTCAAGATAGAACAATAAGGAGGATGGAGGTTTGTGGAATATGTATTTTGATGGAGCAATTAGCAAAGATGGAGCAGGAGAAGGTGTTTGGATCATTTCTCATGATACTACTTCAAAATTGTGTTCTAATAAATTGGCTTTCGATTGCACAAATAATATGGCCGAATATGAAGCTCTTACTTTAGGATTGGGGGTTTTAAAGGATTTAAAGGATAAGAAGATATATGTGCGTGGAGAGTATGAGATTATAATCAACCAAATTAAAGGTACATATCAAACTAAGCATCCTGGAATGAGAGCCTATAGGAACCTGGTCTTGGATTTTCTTGAATATTTCTCTGAATATAACATTTCAGTGGTACCATGGGAACAAAATCAGATTGCAAATGCTCTTACCAAGTCAACAATAATTTTTAAAATTCCAATTTATCCCAACAAGAAATATGAAATTGAAGTAAAGCATAGGCCATCTATCCCAGATAATGTTAAACACTGAAAAGTATTTTAAGATGACAAACAAATTATCATATTTCTATAGTTAAAAGAAGAGTATGACAATGTCCAAATTGATGAAGAAAACTTTTGTGATGAAGATGAAAATGAAAATCTTGTATCAGTCTCATATGGGTATGTGAATCATACAGAAGAAAGAGATATTATTCAACTGAAGAACAACACAATTCCAAAGGGTATTGTGCCTCTTGAAAAATTGTTTGATGAAAATAATGTGGCTAAATATCCCAGGGTAAGCCCAAATGACATTGAGTTTGATTACTTTAATATAGGGACTGATAAAGAACCTAAAATTGTCAATTTGTCTAAGTCCTTGTCCTCGGAAAACAAAGATAAATATCTTGAATTAATGAGACAATTTTCTGATGTGTTTGCTTGGAGTTATGAATACCTGAAGGTTTATGATAAATGCATCATTTAACATACAATTCCAATTAAATAATACCGCAAACCTTTCAAACACAATTTGAGAAGAATCAATCCACTCTTGTTCCCACTCATTGAGAAATAATTATGGAATCTATTTGATGCCAAGATAAGTGTTTCTTTGAGGTTCTCTAAATGTATAGCTAACCTTGTGCCTACCAGAAAGAAGAATGGAGAAATAAGGCTTTGTATAGATTTTAGAAATTTGAATAGACTTTCTCTTAAAGAAAATTATCCGTTGCCAAAAATAGATCACATCTTACAAAATATCGTAGGCTCCTAGAGAATGTCAATGTTAGATGGGTTTTCTGAATACAATCACATCATGGTGCACCTAGATGACCAAGAGAAGACAACATTTACAACCCCATGGGGCACTTTCATGTATGCTAAGATTCCTTTTGGACTCATGAATTCAGGGGAATTTTTCCAGAGGGCTATGGACATAGCCTTTATTAAGGAGAAAGATAAATTCATTGTTATTTACTTAGATGATATAATTGTGTATTCAAATTCTAACAATGGACATTTTTAGCATTTGAGACAGGTGTTTGAGAAATGCAAATTTTTTTGGATCTCTCTCAATCCAAAGAAGTAAAATTTTGTTGTGAAAGAAGGTAAATTGTTGGGACACACAATTTGAAGAGATGGTATCAAAATTGATCCTAACAGAGTGGTTGCAATACATAAAATCAACATTCCAAAGAGAAAAAAAGAGGTACAATCCTTTTTACGTAGGGTAAATTTTTTAAGAAGGTTTATCCCTAACCTTGCTGAAATAATAAATCATATCACAAACATGTTGAGGAAATGAAATGAAATAAAATGGACAGAAGATGCTAAGAATTCTTTTGAAGAGGTGAAGGAAGCTCTAACTAAATCTCCTATGTTAATTAGTCCATATTTTTCAAATTATTTTATTGTTTTTTCCTTTCGCTCAAAGCACACTATAGCAGGAGTATTAATGCAGAAAAAATAATCAAAACCAGGAGAAACCTATTTCCTTTTTCAATAGTTCTTTAAGAGATTCCACTCTTAAGTACAACATTATGGAGAAACAAGATTATGCCTTAGTTAAGGCTTTGAAAGAATTCAGGATGTATTTTTTACACTCTCATGTTCTTACCTATGTTACCAATAGTGTTGTGAAGGATATCTTGACTCAACATGATCTTCAGGGCAAGAGAGCTAAGTGGATTGCATTCTTGTTAGAATATGATTTGGAAATTAAGCCTATGAAATTAATCAAGGGACAAGGTCTTGCTCAAATGATGACTCATTCTAATTTTGTGTTATTTGGAGTTTATTTTATTGTTGATCTCTCAGAATATGTAGCAGAAAAATATCCTCCTAGGGTAAGCCATAAATGTTTGGACTCATCTTGGTACAGTGACATCATCTTTGTTTTACAAAATTTGCAAGCCCCCCCTAAATTGTCAAAAACTAAAGCCTTATTTTTGAAGCAAAAGGAAATAAAGTTTTGTATCATTAATGATTCCCTCTATTGGAAAAAATTTTGTGGAGTATTATTGAAATGTGTTACAGAAGTTGAAGCTCAACAGAACATGAAAGAGTTCCATGAAGGTGATTGTGGAGGTCATCATTACTGGAAGACAACAGTTAATAAAATTATGAGATCAGGTTTCTATTGGCCTACCATATTTGTTTATGTATATAAGAAGATTTCCACTTGTCATGAATGTCATATTTTTTAAGGAAAAAGTAAGCTACTTCCTTTACCACTGAAACATGTTTCTGTAGAAGCCCCTTTTCAACAATTGGTCTTGGATTTCATAGGGGAAGTACATCCTTCATCTTCATCTCAACACAGATGGATTTTAACAACCATAAACTATTTCATAAAATGGATAGAATTTGTACCTACCCGTCAAGCCACTGATTCAGTCATCATACAATTTCTAGAAAGAAATATACTCTCACGGTTTGGTTGGTTGAAGAAGTATTATTAAAGATAACGTTGTTGCTTTTAAATCTAAGAAACTAGTTGAATTATGCACTAATTATGGTATCATACTCATTCACTCAACAACCTATTACCCACAAATTAACGGTTTGGTTGAATCATCTAACAAGAGTTTGATCAGGATCATCAAAAAGTTACTATAGGAGAACAAGAAATCTTGGCACAAGAAACTAATTTTTTCACTTTGGGTAGATAGGGTAAGTACAAAGAAGTATATTGGGACATCTCCATTTCATCCTGTTTATGGTACTGAGGTAGTTTTTCCTACTTCTATTGGAATTCCAGACACAAATTTGTTGCAAGAAGTAGATTTTGAATCTAACCATGTTTAGAGAAGAATAATTCAGTTAGTTCATGTCCATTAGATAAGATAATAGGTTTTTAAGAATGTTCAACTATATCAAGACAAAATGAAGAAAGTTTCTGACAAGAAAACTAAGGTTGATGATTTTTAGATCAATGATTTGGTCTTAAAATGGGATGCAAGAAATGAAGACAAGGGTAAATATTCTAAATTTGAGAATATTTGGAAGGGGCCATACAAAGTTGCATCATATCATGGGAACAATGCATTCCTATTAAAAGAGCTCAATGGAGAATATAATAATTGGAGGACCTGTTAATGGCAGGTTTCTCAAGCACTATTTTGCTTAAATCATTTCATTTTTTTCACTTCATTGTAAATATTCATTTCTTTAGTATTTTTTTTAGGGTACTGCTCAACAAAATTTGAAGCCCGAAGAGAAGGTCCTAAGATTTGATGAGTAATTCCAAGTGTGTTTGAACATAAAACATCAAGTCAGATTGAGTCATTTTAGTAGTAGATAAAGAGCCCAATGGATAAGACTACTAAGCTATTTGTTCTTTGACACCTCACAGGAAGGATGCCTTCTCCATTGGAGCCTGTGTTAGTGTCCTATCAATAGGTTGTTAGGTTTTGAATAAAATTATAGGGTAAAGTCATGTCTTGGGTTTCATAAAGAGTATTGTATGATTTTTTCCTAAATCATGAGTCATAGGTTCATTTGTCATGAAAAGGTTTTTCTTTGTGAACCATGTAACTTATGGTTTTTTGTGCCAATATATGGTTTGCGATGTCATTAAAAGGTCATTATAAAAAGATCATGAGATCAATTCAAGTCAGTCTTGTTAGCATTCTAACGATTACCTAAAATAAAATCTATCAAAGGCATGTGGCATCATCAAGAAAATTATTGTGCAGCGCAAGTTGTTGCGCAACGTCCTAATGTTGTGTATTGAGGTATGACGAGGTATTATGGTAATAATTAATTATTTAATTGAATTTATATTTCAAATTTATCTTTCCTTCAGGTAAAGAAAGAATCAAGAAATCGTTTCTCTTCATCCACAATTTCAAAACCTCTCAGCCAAGCTTGTTGCACACAGGTTGCATAGATTGTTGCGCACAATTTCCTACTCTAATCATTATTGTGCATAGGTTGTAGAGTTTGTTGCATGCAGGTTGCATAGGTTGTTGCACATAGGCTCCAGAGTATCAAGTTTGAAGTGTGAAATTGCTACAACAGGTTGGAATTTTCTCACATTGATGTTCACCTGCTATGTTCATTGGTGCGCACAGTTATAGTTCACAAAGGGTTGACATACACCAACATTATGAAAACTCCAGAATGTGGAAGAAAGAACACAAAGGGTGGTGATATCATGAGATTTGAGCCAAAGGGTTTGAATTTTGTAAATGCGGACCCAACAATCAGAGCATCTTTTGAACAAGTGGGTTGCATCAGGTTTTTTGAAAAACTCTAGGGGTACAACATACATGTGGCAAGGGAGTTTGCAAAGAATTTTGATGGTGCTAAGGATAAGGTAGGAAACCTCCATTTGTAGGTTTCTAAAGATAGCATTGTTGTTGCAACAGAAATCCCTGCTCATGGATAACAATGGTTCAAAGGTATGCAGTTAGATCTATCTTGCAATCATGATTTTTTGAAGCCTGAATTTAGAAATACTGAATTTGGAGCCACCATACCCAAAGAGATTCTATTAGAAATTCATAGTGATTTCTTGAGGGTGGTCCAAAGGTTTTTTACATGTGAAGGGAGATTCACTAGAGTTTACCAATACCATATCATGCTCTTATTTCACTTCATTGGTAAGAATCCCTTGACTCTACCATATTACCTTTTCAGAAGTATAGGAAAGATGGTTGATAAAGTATAAGTAAGGAAAGAGAAAGGGTCTTCTAGCCTCTTCCATTTTTCTTTGATCAAACTGTTAGTATTAGAAGAACTAAGAAAGAAAAATCAAGACTGGGAGTCTTTTCTGATTTCATCAAGCATAATAGTAGACTCCTTAGGCAACCCACAAAGCTTGAGAAATACACCCTCATAAGTGGAAAAAATTGCCACATCAATCCCTAAGAGTTTTGTTTAGAAAAGGGAAAAAGAGTCTGAAGATCCTGTAGTGAGTTAGTAGGCTAAAAAGAAAGGGAATAAACTCCAATTCTTTTCAGAAGTGATTGAAACTCCTAGTAAACCACTCACCATGTCTGCAGCAAAGAAAACTCATGTTATACATACATCACAAGAAACTAGTGAGTTTCTAGAAGCCCTCATACAACCAATTCTCTCAGATGACAAAAAAAATTCAATTATAGAGTTTCAAGAATAGTTAAAGAAGGATCACTTTTCAATAGCACAATTGCAACATGAAAATAGGGAACTGAAGAAGAAGTCTCTAGAAGAGGCTTTTAGGAAAAACACCTTTGTGATAGAAGAAAGGTCAGTACTATCAACTCCAACTGATTCCAAAACAAGGAGTAAAGGGAAAGCAATAGAATAGACTTTAGAGGTAAAGGATATTCCTAAACCTAGTGTTCCTTTAACAAGATCCTCAACTAGGAAGTTGCAGCTTCAAGAGGAAATCCCAACAAAGAGTCAACCATCAGAAATTAAAGGTGATGAGGGAATTTAAGCACACTTTCAAGAGGATGAATAAATAACCCGGAGAAGAAAAAGATGTGATAATTCAACTCAGAGAGAAATATAGGAAATTTAGGATGAAGTTTACATAACACCTAAGAGACTATGGACCTGCAATAGGCAAAGTTACATCAATGGTTAGAAGAACCCTGCCATTACACAAATAGTTGAAGAGTTTTTATTATCAAAATATCATTTTGAGGAAGGAGAACAAGACCATAAATCAAATCTTGCAGCAGGTGGAGATTGGAAAGAAGGGAAAACTTGACTTGCTAGCTAAAGCAGCAGAGAATTAAACCACTAAAACTTGGTTGACACATTTTTGTCATTTTTCCATTTTCACTTCTTTTTGGAAAGGGTCGCATACATAAGCACATTATTCTATCAAAGAGGCATTATTAATGGTGGTGAGGTCTTTTTTCTACCTACGTTGAAGTATTTTTTTCTAATAGAGACAAAATGTAAACACATAATTAGAGTTGCGCAACTATGACAATCTAATTTTCAAAATAACAAGAAGAGGTTTAGCTATCAAATTTTACTCAAGTTTTATCATGGGGACAATAAGTAAGAAAAAACTGAAGATACAACAGCCATAAGAAGGCTCATCAGTCAGAGGTAAATTTGGGCTCAATATTTATAGTTTGATGTATGTTAGGGTTTGATGATTTGGGAAGCAAAGGCAAATTTGAAGGAGTGCTAAAGAACTCTAGCAAACCACATTATTCTCATATAATTAAATTCACCTTCAAAAAGCGTCAACTATCAGTCAAAGATCAAAATTAAGTACAGGATGACAGAAAACTTATTGCTATGCCACTATGTTGTGTCTCTCTTGTAGGTGGTGGTTTTGCAGCAGACTTGTTGCGCAATTGTGTTAGAATGACCAGAACACCTCCAACTCAACTTGAATGTTTTGACAAGTGTGCCAATTCATCTCCAATGGACATCAAAGTTGGAAATCATGATTTTGGGTTTCATTTATTGTTATATCAACTCGTTATAGTTTAATTAAATGAGTCCAAGTCGACTCCTTTTTATCAATATGTTAAATATTTCATGTTGATTATGTGCAATTGTTAGCATTATTGTAGGATCATAGTTGAATCTGAATTTGATACTATAGACAGCTATTTTGTATATATTGCAGGTAGTTATGAGAGCTAAGGGTTGTCAAGTGTGTAGGGGAATACTATTGAACATATTGTAATCCTTTTCTATTGTTAATGAATATTGTTGGATCAGAATTCCTTGAGTTTTGACCTCAAAGATACATGTGATTGTGATATTTTATGCATATGATTTCTCAGTTTTTGTTATCATATCTTATACTTGATATTGTATGGTTTCTTCTCTGTGTTTATGTGAAATATATGTTTTATAATTCATCTTTATAAGATTCTCTATTGCATGTAGTTTGAGTTGTACTTCTACTATAATTTCCTTAAGATTCATCCTTCTTATATGCCTTGAGGGATTATTGTGTTCTTTGTAACATGTTGTCTAAAACACATTTATTTGGCTTAGAATATTACTTTCTATCTTGCCTCTGTTCATTCATTTCTTAAATCTACTAGGTATCCAACAAATCTTTTCATTGAATTTTGAATTTAGTGACTCCATATCCCAATGTACTTTCTTTCCATATTGCCACTAACCCTATAAATTCATTTTATCTTAGAGATATAGCCTTTGAGTTAAACCAAATCAATCCTTTTAGTGATTGATTTGAAGAGAGAGAGGCCTCTCTAGTTGGAAGGGTTAGCTTCCAACCCAATTTGGTTTTGAGGTTACTCTTATGCCTATTTCCTTCCATCCAAAGAAATTACAGAGAGATACCACATTCCATTATGTAATTTCCTATTTATGATATGCAAAATTTGTTTCGCTAGTTATACCCAAAGATTTCTCTAGCAATGAACTCAGGTAGCGATGAGGGTGGACGAGCTTGCTATCGTTGAAGGTAAGAACACATTATTTCACTTAGTAAGTAATAATTTATATATGTCATTCCAAAGGAACTACACTCATACGTTTGTAAGAATTCTATCCTTACTTCTTTGTTTGTTGAAAGGAGTATGCCTCAATAATCTTGAAGTTTTGTGCTAAATTCCTAGAACTTAAATGCAAAAGGTAGGAATAGATTTGTGTTTTTCTATAATTTAAGGGATAATGATAATAAGATAATATTGGTCCCTGAGGTGTAGGAAAATCGGTGACAGGGTGTGTTGTTAAGGCACTCTGTGATGTTAAATTCACCTGTTCAAAACCTGCAGGAACAAAAAATCTTGCCATGTTAAGGGTTGGTGTGGCTCAAACTAGGTGCGATCCCTGAGGGATTTTGATGGCTTAGATGCTCCTAAGTCGTGGTTTCTCAAGCCACAAGATAGTCCCGCAAGTCATGAACAAACTAGCAAACAAAAAAATATATAATAAGAGAATACTTCCTTTCACCAGTAAGGGTCGATGTATTCGAGTCCTTTCAAACTTTTTTCATTGATAAGGTGTATGGATATATATACATTATGTAATTTCTAAGCATTACCAGGTTAAGTCTGTAGACACATTTTTTTTTTTATCAAAATAAATGGCTCTAATAGAATATATCCTGTATTAGGGAAATAACCATCCAATTATCTTGTCAATACTGCAAGTCCTCTTTTCTTTTATTGCAATCGATAATAACACTTGATGATGTTATTTTATATGAATACTACACTTGGTATATTGCAAGAGTACCCTAGAATTTATGATTTGTATACTCTACGTGAAGGTGGATTTTCAATTTCATTCTGATAGTTTTTTCTTAGCGATTCTTTCTTATTTGATATAATTGTCTCTGTAACACTTCATTCAATTCTCAATATAGTGTGTGATTAGGGTAGATACAATTTTTCCCCTTGATCAATGTAATAGTTAACTTGAGAGTAACTAACTGTTTTAAAGGATTTGTACATCGTATTCACTGGTTTGGTTTAAAGAGAGGACCTCTGTTTTTTATTTGTGTTTCTTTTATTTTCAACTTCGAATTAACTATATGGATACAAGTGTAATGTTGGGTCCCTTTGTGTTTTGAGGGAACTCATCAGAATATACAATTCAACCTTCTCATCGCACCTACAATGTTTCACCTATTCACCTTACGCAGGATTGTTATGAGGAAAATCTCTCCATGGCTAGGGGCAAACCACAACAGACAGAAATGACTGCAGAAATCAACTATATTCTCAAGTATGATATATAAACAAATATTCTAGCAAGACAAGATAAAAGGCCTACCTCATCCATATGTTCAATGAAGTCCACCGTTGAGCACTTGACCCAAAGAAATATACCTACAACTAGTCCTCAACAACCAAGCAAAGAAAGAAGATGGTGATAATATATTATGTTAGAACATTCAATAGCATAATCCATTAACATTCATAACAAATACACCCATGGAATAATAATTCTAATATTTGCAAGATATCAATTGGATGAGAAAAGTGTATTTCTATTAGGATATGATCAACAGAAGTGAATAAGTTAGATACTTCCATGTCGGCATGGTTCGAAACTGAGAAACTAAGTTCCTTCCAACTGGGCCTCCACCACTTCAATCCTCCACCAAAGGAAAGCTCATGTAAGAGAGAGAATGGATTTCTCACTCAATAAGGGAAGCGATTGGGGGTTGATCACTGTGTTCAGACTTAAAGGATAAAGGGATGCAGACTCAATATGAAGTGAATAATTCCTCCAAAGTAACTTTTCTCTCAAAGTTGAATTATTTCTCCTCTTTTCCATAGCTCGGAATTGGCCCATTTATAGCCTTCAAGTAGAACTAAAGGGCCGAGTCGAAACGTTTCCATCATATGGAGGGCCAAGGATAATTGATCTCCTATTGTGACATGGAAACCTGACACTATTTTTCATTTTTGGGCACATTTCCTGATGTATGTGGGTTGTAATGGTGCAACCAGTTTATATGTATGTTGTATAGTAGGCAAGTTGCGTATATGTGGAAAAAATGTATTTATAGCTATGGGATTTGCAAAAAGGGATTAAAAGTCTGCATGGGATAATGAAAAAAGGCCTTATGTGCAAGATTGCATGGGGTGAGGAAAATATTGATATAACAGATGCCCCCTAATGTGTGAGGTCAGAGGAGTATCTGTGATGTCCGAAATACATTATAAAAACCCAAAAGTGGACTGATAGGGAACCAGCTGGAAGAACTAGTTGCTCATTACATTCTGCACTGACTTTGCATACATGGATGCCAATTTGAATTAAACTACAGATCCATGTGAAAATATACCAAACAACTGTCTGTGGCCATGAATAGGAAAATACAAATGTGGTTACATGCCAAAGGCTATCATATTCACGAATAAGGCCCAGTATAACTAGTCTCAAAATCGATCTAAAGATATTTGTATACGATGGAGTACAATATGATCTCCCATGATCACTAAAGTCACATAGGTACTAATCCAATGAATAGGAAGCAAAAACTTAGGAAGGTTGCGGCCACATACTGATGTCTTCAAGTCTTCTACAAAATCTTCTAAAGGTGCAAGCATGCATCATGTGAATAAAGGAGTTGAGGTCGAACACAATGAGACTTTGTTTGATTACCGGCCATTGAGGTATACCATTAACAAACGTGAGATAACCTATCGATGATTAAAGTAGGTATCAAGGCACCAAATACATTCTTACAAGTGTGAATAAAGAAGTTGGGGTTGAACACTTGAACAATCCATCGATTAGGAGACATTGATGTATTCCCAACTGTCGATGGAGAGAGAACTTGCCACTAATGATTGCAAGTCTAAAGGTACTCATAGGACTCCATGTCTCTTTTCCATAATAGATGAGTTGAATTCGATGGAAGGAGACCCATTGAAAGGATAACATTAAGGCATCTCTCATCATTCAGCACATGGTACAAATTAGGAGCTTCATGATTTGGAGGAAATCGGACGAAGAACATGTTCATGAACCAATGACCCTGTGTATCTTTCATGTGTTCCAAGTGCAAGTGGTACATGAAAAAGGCCATCTGAATAAAATCCAATGAGGAAAACCATTGACAAAGGTGAGGAAACTACCAATAAGGCTAATGGCATCCAAGACATTGCACGAATCTCAATGTGTGAATATATGTCTTGTCGTTGAACACAAGGGAAACCACCCATTCAACGACCGATGATGAAATGTCGAATGTCGGGTTCAAGGTTACCTACCAATGAGGAAAGTAGGACCAGGGTGATGAATAGGACTACAATATCATGTGATTATGAGACAAGTTGAGGGTGTGGCGAACATGCAAAGTCAAGATTTCTGGGGAATGACCGACACAGGTTGATATTATTCCTTTGAACAAGAGCATGAGACATATGGAATACTCTGACAGCATAGACTTAATGAGGAAACCATGAGATGTAGGAGGCATCAATCAAGTTCTCCATAAGGACTAGAAGAGTAACCAGTCAAGGGAGAAAGCTCTCTGTAATGAGCTCAGCTTCCTAAGGCCATGCTAGACCCAAAATTATGATGACAAGTGGACTCAATAAAATTTTTCTATGTTCAAAGGAGACATGATTGCTTCCAATATAAGATAATACTCCCTTCTCACCCATCTTCTTTTGTTTTTTCATAGTCAAATGAATGCTATGATATAGAGGAGGAAATGAGTGTTGCAAATAATCAAAACTAGTTCCAGCAGTGGAACATACCTATGCTCAATGCATGGAGGTGCATGTGGGAGATGGAAACTTGGGGCAATGTTCCCTCCTGGGTATAGGGTGTCAAATTGTGAAGGATATAAACAAGGCTCTACTTGGTTGAGGATGAAAAACTGCTGAGGTAAACGGTTTATAACGCAAAGAGAGAACCGACTATAGGCTCAATACTGCAAGCAAGGGCATGAGATGCAATCACAAATTAATGCAAAAAAACATCATTTTTTGTAATCTTAGTCTACTTGGTGTGAAAAGGGATAAACTTGTACCAAATAGACGTCCTTTCAAATCCACTTTATGAGTGTGAAAGAGACAAGTTCACTCAAAAATCTTGTCATTTTTTGAAAATGAGTCGGAAAAGAGCTTAAATAAAACTCGGTTAGGAGTTCTCTAGGTATAGGTCAGCATGTTTATGAGTGATAAATGAGGCTCAGCATAAATTAATGTATTGTCTATAAGGGACTCTCGGTCCTATGGAAAAATCTCTGCATGGGTACCAAATGGAGCAGAGGATCTAACTAGGGTGCCCATGTTTGGTAAGTCTATATCATTTGATAACAACACGTCTTGTAGCAGATGGAGGGTTCTGTGTCGAAAAAAATGGGTTTGTACTTAAGGCATACGAGTGAAACTTATATGATAATGCAAGTGTGCATGATGGAATGGATACATATCCTATATGTTGGGTAGCGAAAATACCTGCCCATAGTTACGAACGGTCAACATAACACTAAAAAACGCAAGAATCCCTGGTGAAAAATACAAAAACCAACTCAATCCACTGTTGTATTAGTAAAAATTATAGAAAGTGGGTAAAAAATACTAATAATATTAATAAAAACCAAATTACTATGTCATTTTGACTTTTTACCAAAATAGTGAAAATTGGACCAAATTACCTTTGATCTTCAACTGGTGATTGCGGGAGCGTCGAGTGATGGAATCAGAGACCGTTTGGACCAAGTAATTCCTCTTCCCCTCCTCTTCCTTTCTACTGGATTACATTTTTTATTTAGGTTTCAAAATTTGAATTAATTAAGGTGAAAATTAGGTATTTCGGTGTACATGGGCTGCCACTCATCAGTTCGTGTATACGTGAGGTTATACGTGACTATGTAAAATATAGGATGTGTGTACTCAACCCTATACCCGACTGTCAATGTTGCAACCCACGTACAATTCCGTAAACAAGATTTTTGATGGTTTCTAACTCAAAAATTAATGTTCTCTAGCAGGATGGTGCTAGAATGGAGGGAAAGGGAACATGAGGAGGTAGATGCTGCTATGGAAAGAGATCTGGGGGCCCAAATGGCCTTGAAAATATGTGGGTTGTACAAATTTTGGGCACTCAAAGGAATGAGGGCCTAAGTGAGGTTGCTACAGTTGCTCGTGGATTACTGGGATCCTGACAGTGAGAGATTAAACCTCAATGGGAAACCATTGAGGATTGAAGTCGAGGATATATATTTCTTGATTGGGTTGTCACGTTGGGGTGAGGTGGTGAAACTCAAAGCTTGGGGAGTTGAGAGTGGTATGAAGATAAAAGAGTACATATACGCTTAATGTATAGTAGGGACCGAGAAGGTCAGGAGTCAACTCCCCATCTGAGCGATAAACAATCTCAACCTCAATATTGTTGTCCTCGTTTTGACCAGGATCACAGGATCGACTTCATTGCACCAAGCATCGAGGCCACTCATGTTATGTTCTATAGAGTGTTTGAGACCCATGGTGTACAATTGGTGCACCTCACTACTGCCTAATATAAAGAGCCAGTTGACAGAATGCAAGCAGGGTGACAAGAGGAACTTCGGGTTTGCATCTATCTTGTGTAGATTTTTCTTCAATCAGATTCCAGGTTTGGGACCTAGAGTCGAGATCATTCCTAGAGGACCTCGTGATCTAGACATGGCACGGTGGACTGAGGTAATGAGATGGTAGGGGGGTGGTAAGGTGCCCACACCCTACAATGATGATTTCTTATACGGGTGGAGGTGACAGTTCATTGCTCTGGATGACTATCCCTATGCAAGGATCAACTCTAGAGGGGACCCTGACATGCCACTGCCACCAGGGACCACCTACGGGGACATAGGTATGTCAAAGATTTTAAATATTTCATTTTTTTTGTATTTTTGTATAGTAAATCAAAAATATTTTTGGATGATGTTTAAGTACTAATTTGACACTTGTGTGACACGGATGTAGATTCACAATGGCCGGACGGGCTTCCATGACATCGTCGAAGACACCAGGGAGATGAGGCGACGAGAGGAGAAGAAAC
This sequence comes from Picea mariana, assembly GCA_032191745.1. Taxonomy (NCBI): domain Eukaryota; kingdom Viridiplantae; phylum Streptophyta; class Pinopsida; order Pinales; family Pinaceae; genus Picea; species Picea mariana. Next base: position 51,432 of record JASDQU010372183.1, on the reverse strand, counting down.
AACAATCCTTCAAAACATGCAGGGAAACCTATCTCGTTTGACACATAGGGTTCTAATGGTTCAGGTAGAGGATATGTTGGAAGCCATGCAGTGGCAAGTGTTTGGTGTGCCCATAGCTTGGGTGCAACTCTTTCAGCGTCTTGCAAACATCATATTTTGTTATCATGATACACATCTGGCACCACAGGCGTAGATGTCATGGATTTTGTATTATCGGTTGTATATGTGTATTGAGGGTGTTGGCCCTAATTTTGTACTATAAACACCATATTTTTTGAAATATATATAAAAAAGGGTTCTTCGGCTTTACTTATATTACAATGTGTACATTAATGAGATTGTTTTATTTTCTTTAGTTATGTGACAAATGCCAATCTAAAACAAAATTAGCTTAAGCATCAGATACATAATTAGAACTCCTAGGCATGTGATGATAAGCAATAAAATCAAACTATCTCTCTAAAAGTCATACCCATAGGAATCGTCGGAGTAACGTAGGATTGTGCACACAGTAATTGTCGTTCAACTAATATACTACAAATTGGGAATTCAGGCAAACCTCCAAAGAGAGAATACCATGTAAAATGGCATCGTGCAAAATTTCTATAATGACGCTATATTCAGCCACAATATTCGTGGATGGCCCTAGGCATACACCACCTGAAGACACTGATAGACCCTCGGGTGAGTAAACCACCCAAGTGGCAGAAGCCAAGTTCTGTGTACGATGACTCACTTCATCTATGAATCCTAAGTAGACCGAAGACTCCGTTGACATCTACCAACCGAGGGAAAACTCGATAATCAAGTTGAACACAAAAAAGAAATGGAAAAGATATATACATTGAATTACATTAGTATACAAAGAGTTACACCCAATATTGGGGCTCAAGCATAATATATTTTCAACTAGACCCCATTCATGGGCTCGGCCAACATGTTCCCTTCATAGTCTTCTAACTCATAGGCTCCTTTTTCTAAGACATGTCACACGATATAGGGCCTGTGCCACATGGGTTTGAACTTGCCTACCCCCAGTGGTTATTTGTCTTGATCATATAATAGGACCAAGTCACCCTCAGCATACAACTGAGGAAAGACAAACTTATCGTATTAGACCTTGAAACATATTTTATTCTCCTCAATAGCCACAGAGGTATCTTGATGCTGCTCGTCGAGACTCTCTAGGTGTATGAGGCATTGCTCAAGATCGGAAGTGTCAAGGAGGAGCGTGATTGCAATTTAAGAGAATGGATTTTGAATTCAATAGGTAATATCAACTTCAAACTATGTACTAACTGGAAAGGAGAAAATAAAGTGGCAGTCTTGACCAAGGTTTGATATGCCTAGAGTGCAGGATATAGCATAATATGCTAGTCATATTTACTCTAGCTGACAATTTTCTGCAAAATGGTCTTCAGAGACTTGTTGACGGCCTCTACCTATCCATTTTCCTGGGGGTAGTAAGGGGAAGAATTACCATCCTTAAACCCCATCTTGGATGCTAGTTCTTCCATCATTTCGTTCTAGTGACTTCCATGATCAGTGACAATATCACTCGGGATACCAAATCTAGCGATAATTTGATTGAATATGAAGAAGGTGGCAGTATTTCCAGCGGATTTAACTGTCATCATGGCCTTGGACTACTTAGTTAAGTAGTTTATGGCCATGATAATGTGTTGATTCCCCTAGCCGAAGTTGGGTTGCAATCCACGAAGTCCACCCCCCACTTGGTGAAGGGACCAACTATAATGACTAGGTGAAGAGGGGCTGGATACGAGCGCATTTTCTGAGTGAACACTAGGAAGGGGTGATACTTATTAACTATTTCAACACAATCTTTAAATATAGATGGCCAGAAATAACTGTCTCGCAAAATTTCTGGGTTGTCGCAAGCATGGATAGATGACCACCAAAATCCCCACTGTGGAAATTGTTTAGAACTGACTTGGCTTCTTCATGATTTAAACAATGGTGCAGGATATTGTCTATTCCTCAACGATACAAAGTGTTGCCTACGATAATGTAATTATTATCTTGGTATCGTACATGTCATCGGTCATCTCAGGAGAGATGCTGAGGAAAATTCAAAGTTTGAAGATAGATAACAATGTCTCCATACCAAGGGTCAGAGGAAGAGACAAGGAAAATGTGTTCATCCACGAATTAACAAACATGGATAACATCATCATCCAATCGTGGGAAGTCAGATATTAACTCTACAAAGACTAGTGATTTCTTGTATTTCGCAGAGAAAAAATTGAGATCAAATTCTTGTAAAATGACAATTCATTTATTGTATTTTCCCCCTATGATATGCCTGGTAAGGATGTATTGAAATGGATTGACATAGACAACCACAATAGCCATTCAAATCAATATATAGTGGTGTAATCGTTGGACTACATGAACGTCATCCAAAGATAGCTTTTCGACATGACAATAATTGAGCTCAGGACCAACTAAGTTTCAACTAAGATAGTAGATGACATTCTCGCAGAGCTCATCACCCTCCTGAACCAAAATCATACCAATCGTCTCTTCAGACATGGCGAAATAAAGCAATTAATCCCTACTGTATTCAGGAGACTTCAACAGAGGCATTGATACCAAGGCTTTCTTCAAAGCATCGAAGGATTCTCGGGCTCGCTCATCCCAGATAAAAGGGCTTTCCTTCTTTAAAAGATGCATGAAACCCTTAGTAATATTGGCATAGTTTACTATAAACCGTCGTAAAAAGTTAGCTTTCCCATATAAATCTTAAAGTTGTTGAATAGTGCATGGGGGAGGCAATCAAAGTATTGCCTCAACCTTTAACAGATCTACCATGATCCCGATCTCAAAGACTAAAAATCCCAAAAGACGTCCAGAGCTAACGTAAAATATGCATTTATGAGGGTTTAATCGGATTCTATAATGACAACATATTTCAAATACTAGTTAAAGGTGCTTAGAGTGATCCACTCTCTCACGAGAGCGAGCAACAATATTGACAAGATAATCTTTGACTATATGTTTAATATCGTGGAAAGTGAAGGTCATAGCACGTTGGAAGGTTGTTCCAGCATTTTTAAGGTTGAAAGGCATCTTCTAGTATATGAAAGTACCCCAAGGAAAAATAAATGTCATCTTGTGTTGATCCTCGAGTTTAATTTGAATTTGGTTATACCCTGAAAATCCATGCATGAAAGAAAACACTTCGCTTCTCACACACTCGTCGAGAATCTGATTGATGAAAGGTGTCAAGAAGTTGTCTTTAGGACAGACTTTGTTCAGGTCACAAATTTCCATGCATACACGGATGGATCCTTTCTTCTTATTCACAAGAACAGGTTTGGATACCCATTCAATCAAGGGAATCGAGTAGATAAATCCAACATTAAGTAGTTTTTCTACCTATGCCTTAATAGCAGGGGCCTTCCAGGGATTGACAGCTCTAAGACATTTTCGAACAGGCTTCGCATCTAGATAAGTTCTAATCTCATGCTCGACAATTTGAGGTTCTATTCCTGTCATCTCTTCATATGACCAAGAAAATACATCTCGGAATTCCTTGAAGATATTGGTGTAGATCAGGATATCTTCTGGTGAACAATCTGCACCGATATGTACATTTTCCATCTTGCTAGGGGTACGAGAGAGGTAGGAGAGACACTTTCCATTTTTCTTTTGGCATAAATGTTGTGCGTAAAGTGGAACTACGGCGTGACCGACTATCTTTCTCAAAGTAGATCGAAAGTCATCTTGTTTGATTCTAGGAAGCTCTGGGAGAAAAAAAGAGCGATGATGCATATTTTTAGCGCTAGAAGGTGTTCTTAGACTCCTTAAGAGAAAGCCTAACACATATTGAAAATAAAAAGTGACTTGATTGGGTTTTAGGAAACTTTGAGCGTGGTAAAATTAATCAAGAAGGAAATGAAGCCATTGGGCATGGAGTCCATGAAAAACTGTAACCCTAAAATAACATTCTATGGGAAGCAAGTGAAGAAAACAAATCATTTGGATAGTGATTTTTTAATATCTCAACGAAAATGGATGAATAGGAAGATAACAGAGGAGTTGACAGTCTCACTATTAAAAAAACTGATCCTTTAGTGCTTCATACAACAGAGGAATTAACCATCATTCAGAAAATCCATTTCCAAAAATGATTAAACAAAAATAAACATAACCATGGAAAAAATTCTCATAAACCCTTTAAAAGAATTTTCTCAACGCACTAAGCATTTGTCATATTCCATATAACATTTGCAGTATGTTTATGAAGAAAAAATGATTATGAAATAAATGTAAGAGTTACGTACTAACCAAAACTTCATTCAACTATTCATGTCTTTACATAGAAAGAAACACAGGTCTGCAACTTAAATCAGAGACTTCTCATGCCTCTCTAGGTCCCTCTTGGATCTTCAAATATAACACAGCCCTCTCAGGTCTTTTCTCTCTAATGACCTCTCTTTTGTATTTTCCTCTTTTCATATATACAAAACACTCATCCCCACGAGGCTTTAAAAGAAATTTACAAAAATAGTAAATGAAAAAAATCATGCCACAAAAGATGGAATGGGTTGCCAAATGTCTCGAGTTGTTGGGATAAAATGAAATAAACTCAAGATGGACTGAGGTTTTTTCGAATAGCTGAAAACTGCTAGAGTTAAAATAATCTTCATCAATCTGCCACTTGTCCTTTTTGGATGCCCCTGACTATTGAGTCTACACCTCCTAATAGAAGTTTTAAATCATGTCTTTTTGATTTGGTTGCCACTTTTTGACTTATTTTTTGCAACGCCCGAAGATTTCGTAGCGCACCTCGAGATTTCATATCTGCACATTTCCTAGTGCCACTGTAAAGCAATTCTGAAC
>JASDQU010372183.1:27643-46112 GCA_032191745.1 Picea mariana | reverse complement strand
GTACAAGAACCCTCCTATAGCAATGTATTTTGGGAAATTATCTCAAATGATAATACAATTTTATGTGTTAACACATATCATCCCAAGGTTTCTCAGAATCATTCACGGCTTTGATTATAGCTTCATCCGAGGGAAAAGTCTCATCGAGGTGGTCATGTGAACAAGACGAAGAAGAGGCCAACACGGGCTTAAGAACAAGATCCTCCTCATCCGTCGGTGAGGTAATAGGATCGGGATCGATGGAAGAGTCAAGAACAAATTGATACACTATCTCTATTGTCGATAGTGGCATGGACATTCAAACATGTCATTAACCTTCAAAAGACGAATTCAAGGAAGGTAGGGTCTAAGGATCGTTAAAATAGGAAGTGTGGAAAGGAACGAACCTCTCTGATGAAACGGGTCTATTGGACATGGCTTAAACATGGTGAATCAGTGCCATGAATTCAAAGGTACCCATAAGGTATAAATACATTTTGACATCGATATTATCAGTTTCTGGCTGAGAATTGTAGACCACGAGGATCGACGATCCAAAAGATGCATTGGGGATAGCATATGCAAAGGATAAATGGTCGACCGTCACTATCTTCCCATCGTGAGGAAAACAAAAAGTTTGAAAGATGGACGATACGACAACATTCATATCATAAGTCTAATTGCATCCTATTAAAAAGTTATAATTAAGGGGTGCATCAACCACCTCGACATCCACCTCTATTGTCTTCCCACCTAACTGGACCGGAAAGGAAGGAAAAATATCGTGAGGGTAGAAGGAATGACCGTCAAAAGAAGTCAACATGGTCAGAGATTGAGAGAGGGTAGGAGAGCCAAGAAACTTCCAACATATTAGGGATATCACACACGTAGAAACACCTTCATCAACAACTGCACGTTTGATGGCATACTTCGAGTAACCCATGTGGATTTGGAATGCCACATGGTAAGGAAAGAGAGGCTTCACATCTATGACATCAAATTGGATAACATTTGAGCCACTGGGGTCTAGAGCTCCTAACGCAAATAGAAAGGCATTCCTCTATGAAGGAAACATCTGGAGTACCTCCAGAGCCGACATCACACAAGGGGTTTGACCCAGGTCCTCAACAATAGAGTAATTCTAGGTGGCTCTAGCATTTGGATTGTGGGTAGACCGCTTGATTACTCCTTTCGAAATATGAGGTGGTGCCTCTGGTTTTTCAATATACAAGTGCATCTCTGGAGGAGGAGAAGGATATTCTAGACCAAGTACAGTCTGTGACGAACTATAATCACCAGACTGGGTGGCTACATTAACCTGAGAATTGACCATATTGATACAAAAATGGTCACCATCTTGTGTCAGTGGGTTTTTACTTTCACCACCCACATTTTCGTCATTTGAGGAGCATGAGGCCATGTGATGGCTATGTGGGAAAGGATTCGTCAACACGATGGGTGGTAGAGATAAGAGCCTCGCTGCTTCTGCAAGTTGGGGCATAAATGAGTAAGATGATCGTTTGTACAAAGCTTACAGGAAAATTTCACCTTACACCTTTCTTTCTTTCTCTCACCAGCATTATTATTCGTCTTCTCATTATTGCCATTTTCCTTGGATTTATTATTATTCTTCCCACCCTTATGATTATTATTACGTCCTTTCTTCGTATTCCCACCTAGTTGTTGGTTACCATTTCGGTCGGTCGACAATTGAATAGAATGTACATCTGTTGATTGAGTGGGATTGGAATACATGGGTGAAGTTGGCCCTCCTGCAAAATGGTTTAGAGACAAATCTTCCAAATGGCTTGTCACAGAGTCTATGTATTTCACATTGGTGGAGCCTACAATGCAATTGGCATGAGGTATGGGATTTTTTCTAGGGTCATAGTTTGACCTTGGTGCATCTAGAAGAATCTGGTATAGCATCCCAAACTCAGCATATATAAGATCTAATTGTTGGGCTTTGAAGATTTCTTCTTCTTTAGATGTAACCCTGGATGTTGCAACATCCTTCGAGATAGGAGGATGAAAATACTTAAGGAACAATTCTAACAGGAAATATGGGGGAATGTAGGTCTTGATCAACCTCTTTCATCTACGCCACTCCTGGATGTGATCTGATATATGAGTGGCGGTGTTGAACGAACCGTAAAACTGGAAGTGGTTAAGGAAGACTAGAACCATCTAACTAAAGGTCCCATATGCCCCCCTATGTAGCTCGATATACCATTTCACAGAAACCCCAATGAGGGTGCGTTGAAATAATCTTAACTGAATAGAATTTTCATTAAGGGAATTCTAAGAGAACAATAGGTGAAAGGTGGTGACGTGATCACCAGGATCCTCGCCATTCTTGCCTTCGAATTTCAGAATATTCGAAGGAAACTTGGTGGGGTCGTTCATCAACTTAGACAAGTCTGGAAGATTAAGCGTGGTCGGAAAAGGGAGATGGGGTTGCAACATCTGGCCCCAAGCTCCCTGGAAAGATTGTGTTTGGGGAACTGCAGCCCATCCAGGGTTTTGGTAAGCACCATGGACCTATTCGAGGTTATAATACCCTCCTCTAAGCTGATTCATAATAGGTTGGTTGGGCATCATTCCAGTAGGAATGTTCTGATGGGGGTTATAAAAATTTCCCCCAACTGGAGTGGCTTCAGGTTGGGGGTTTCCCAAGATGTGAAATATACCTCCTTCAAGTGTGAATCCAGAGGATAAAGGTGGATTCGTCATGCCAAACGTGTTAGTCGGAATCGAAACTGAAGAGGTGAGGGTATAGGACAGAACTTGAGCATAATCTTATCTGTCAGGTTGGTTGCTCCACCCAGAAGCAACATGATTAGACTTGGGGTTAAAAGAAGTAATGCCTCCCATAGTAGGAGTTGTTTGAGGGATCTGAGAGCCACCAAATGAGAATGGAGTATAAAGAGGATCTGTGCCCCCAAGTCCAATGCTAGCATTAGGGCCAGCAACTAGGATAGAGTTTGAAAACTGTGAGGTAAAATTTGACATACCATAGGAAAAAGGACTATAGGCCATAGGGATGGACTGAACATTATAGCTTGGTGAGTGACCAAGAGACCCAAATGGGTTCATGGCAATAGTTGATCATTTACTATAGGATGGGAAACAATGATGATAGGTGCCTCTGATGATACAACCATGGTGGTTTCAGGAGTTGAAGGGGTGTCATTAAATATAGTAGGTGTGGGAGTCGAGGGGATCCCAATATTCTGATGAATCCATTCAGTACTCATCCTTGTAAAATCACAAGTCTGAAAAGTGGAGGTGTGTGTACCACGTCTAATAACTCTATGCCTTTTAGAAGGAAAAGACTCGAAATATGGTGGTAACTATAACAAGCGGCGGGACCAGCGTAGAAGTTGGTCTGACTCCATGATGACTTAAGACTCAAGATACAAAAAAAAAATCCTAAGGCCATCTAGTAATCAAAGAGCACACCAAAAATAATCAAATGGACAATATGCACACAAACATGGTAAAGTGGGTGAAAGGGGCCTCCCTCCCTAAAGTAGGTATGCCTCACCCAAGAGGGGCCCAAGACTCCCTGCTAAATATCAGAGGTAACAGAATCAATTATAAGGGCCCTCATGGGCTTAACAACCAGTCGATCATATCCCCCAGGAGAGGTAATCCTCCATAAAGGATATGTGTTGTCTGACCCTTATCTGACCCAAAGTACCTGCAGAATAACCCCTACAAGTAACCTATGTGGCACCTGAGTCAAGCAACTAAGCAACCACTGTATAAATAATGCATAGGAAAGCATTCGTAAGTTAGGTCCATCGTATGGGCAGGGTAGAAAATCCCAAAACCTTGAAAGCATCGCCTCTCACGAAGTTAAGGGCACTAGCAAGATCCCCATATACGAATAGATCCCCAGAAATATCTCTAATGCTAAGAAGGTATCAGGGGGATATCCTTTCAACTGACCTCGTGCGACCTCTTGATTAACTCCGGTGTAAGAAGAGCCTCCTGATCTTACTGATTATACAATGGATTTGTCCACTCCCTTAGTCAGACACATATGTTGATTTAATAGCCTTGGAGAAGTTTACTCACAAAATCATATTCCAAGGCACTAAATCCTAAGCTAGTTTGTGCACCCTAGAAAATAAAATTGTTACTAATCAATTTTAAATTATAGCGTTAATTTTAATGCTCGTGCTTACTCAAAAGACGCGGTCATGAAACTAGTGATGTTATGACTAGGCAAGTAGAGTAAATATGAATACTATGCAAAGTCCTTACTTCATTTTCCAATGAATCATATGCTTCTTAAAATGCAATTTTCAATTCAATTCTACAATTATAAATAAAAAAATGCAATCTTTCTTTACATGCACTAAGACAAATGACAAAGACTCAAAATATCAAAATGCCAATCAATAAAAAATGCCTAACATTTTTGTATTTTCAATATAAGAAAAATGAAAATGCATGGACTGAACAACAACTTGATATATAAAGACTCTATTGTGTATAGAAAGAGACAACTCAAGTAGGATACCAAGGATCAAAACACCCAGCCCAATGTACAAGGAAAATCAAAATTAAAAGATGATGAGAAAGGCACCGCCCAAAAATTCAACCAAAGACAGGTTTCTTGTCATCCCACAAACACTTAACAGACACTACTAGAGACCCAAGAAGACTCAGGAATCATCAAAACCTACTCAGCAACCACCAAACCCAGAAATCAAGAAAAATAGGTTGATGTGCGCGATTGTTCAAGGCAAAAGCCCGTATGTACGCAGCTTGCAGAAGGACATCACGCATATATACGTGACTGCCAAGCAAAACCCGCGTATATGTGTCAAAAACATTGCTAGGCTAAGGAGAAGGATGAAATACTCAGACCCAGAGTGAGCATAGGTTGTCAAGCAATGATACGACAAGAAATGCAATATGAACGAGACAAATATAAGGAGAAAAACACTCCAAACCCCAAGAAAGAAGAATCAATCTCCAGTATGGTCGCCAATTCTGTTATGAAGAAAATATCTCTTTGGCTAGGGGAAAACCACAACAGATGGAAATGACTATAGAAATATATTATATTCTCAAGTATGCTATATAAACAAATACACTAGAAAGACAAGATAAAATGCCTACCGCGTCCAGATGTTCTATGAATTCCATCGTTGAGCACTTGACCTAAAGTAATATACCTACAACTAGTCCTCAAAAACCAAGAAAAGAAAGCATATGGTGATAATATATGATGTTAGCACATTCAATAGCATAATCCATTAACATTCATAACAAATGTGCCCATAGAATAATAATTCTAATATTTGCAAGATATCAATTGGACGAGAAAAGAGTATTTCTATTAAGATACGATCAACAGAAGTGAATAAGTTACAAACTTCCATGTTGGCATGGTTCGGAACCGAGAAACTAAGTTCCTTCCAGTTGGGCCTCCACCACTTCAATACTCCACCAAAGGCAAGCTCATGTAATAGAGACAATGGAGTTCTCACTCAATAAGGGAAGATCTTGGGGGGATGGACATTATGTTCAAACTTGAAGGATAAAGGGATGCAGACTCAATGTGAAGTGAATAATTCCTCTAGAGTAACTTTTCTCTCAAAGTTGAATTATTTCTCCTCTATTCCATAGCTCATAATTGGCCCATTTATAGCCTTCAAGTGGAACTAAAGGGCTAAGTCAGAGCATTTCCAGTATATGGAAGGCCAAGAATCATTGATCTCCTGTCGTGACATGGAAACCCGCCACTATTTTTAATTTTTGGGCACATTTCCCGATCTACATGGGCACATTTTTGCAACCTGTGTATATGAATGATGTATAGTAGGCAAGGTGCATATATGTGGAAAAAATGTATTTTTAGCTCTAGAATTTGTAAAAAGGGATTAAAATTCTACATGGGGAAATGGAAAAAGGCCTTCTGTGCAAGATTGCATGGGGTGAGGCAATTTTTTCTATAACAAGGATGCTACAGGTATTACCCTTTGAATATTTAATAAGAAATCAAATATTTAAATTCCTTTATATACGACAAAGTTTTTCTCTTAATCGTTTTGGTGATGTTTGTCCATGGGGAGGAATGGTTCAAGAAGTCGGATTGTTATAGGATTTTAATATAAGTCATGTGATATTTTTTCTAAGTTCTGTATTTTTTAAACATCCTTGAATGTACTCTTATCCATACTAAAATTCTTATTTACGTATTTCAGGTTGGAAGGATATCGCTATGGCGAAGGAACACAGTTTATCATGAGAAAGGTACTCGAGTTTCAATATTTGAGTTCTTACAAGTAAATTTTTAATTTAGCTCCCATCTATTTTTCCTCTTGGAAATAAGTCTTCTAAATAGTTAGGGATTTTGGATTTATTCCTTCTTGCTCATATACGAACAGAGTTTGTATAAAAATATCAACTACATTATATTTATATACGTAGAATTTAAAATATGCTAATAGAACTCACAATATTTTATTTATTCAAGATAAAAATACAGATTCCCCTTGCTCTTATTGTATTTTTGTAGCTTAATATCGAGAAATGCATTGATGTGCAGTTTTACTCCTAATTGTTTTAAATTTGTAGTTTCCCTTTTTTTTACAAGAGTTTTCTCATGGTCTAATTTGTATCCATATTTATACGACAATAACAGAAACCCAAATGCTCAACCATTTCTATAGAATTATCAAAATATTTATTTTCTTCTTCAATGTATAAAATCTTCTAGACATACTATAGTTGTATAGTAATTATAAAATATACTATTATGTATGCTAACTTCCATAAATTAAAACTTTGCGTAACTATACACGATTGTTATAATATCCCATTTCTCATGATTTATAGTTTAAATGCATAATTCCATATTAAGGGATCCATGGGTCATAAAAGTAGTTATTCTAACTTTTGTGGTATACATACATTTATATAGATTAAATTATGTAGCTACATGAAAATAAATAATCCACATAAATAGTAACTGGTCAAATAAGATACATTTATATCGATCAAATTTTGTAGCTACGTGCAAATCAATTGTCCGACAAAAATGATGAGTAGTCAAATAAAGATACATATATGTAACAATTAAGTTGGAAACAAATGGAACAACCATGTTCCACCCAAACGTAGATGCAAAACACCCAATAGTATTTGTCCTGATCACCACCTAGCCTGACCATGAATCCATAAGTGAAAAATGAGCTTCACTCCTTAGCCATTGTTTTTCGTACAGTTCATAAAATCATTTGCCTAACACCATTAGTGCTCACACAACAAATATTCATCTCCACAACATACCAAAGAGAATCCTTCCTCCCACATATGTTGTATATATTCCATTTCTCTTTGCCTAGAACTTTTTCCATCCATTTCCCTCTTTGTAAATTCGCATATTTACAAATCCCTGATTTTTAGGGGCTAACAGTGACATAACTCCACTTCTGACACTTTTAAAAATAAGCTCTGAATTAACTCAAACATGTTCCCCACTCATGGAGTCATAGTCAACTAAATTTAACTTGGTTGTTCCACTCATTTCCAACATTTAATTTATTAAAATATATGTCTGATACATTTTTCCAACAAAAGAGGATAGTTGGCAAGTCCAACTCTTGCTCAATAGTCACAAATATAGTAATTAAATATCTTAATAATAACCAATACAAATTTCCATAAATGGAAATTTGTTTTAAAAGAATTAACATTAAAATAATTATGTTTTAATTCTTGAGGATGTCACATCCTCTCCCCCTTAAGTATAACATTGTCCTCAGTGTTAGTCTTTCCCTCAATTCATCACTTGGAACAGAAATGGATAAGATTTCATCATTTCATCTTCCATCTCCCAAGTAGCCTCCTTAGGGATAAAGTTCTTCCGTTGCACTTTTGCCTGGGAGATGGCTCTATTCTGAAGTACTTTTTCTTTCCTATCTAGAATGCATAGAGGTTCCACTTGGAACTCTCCAAATGGTTCCACTTGCACCATGTTCCAATCAATGATGTGAGTAAGATCATCAATATATCTTTTCAATAATGAAACATGAAAAAAATTATGAACTTTTAAATTTGTTGGGAGTGATAGTTGGTATGCCACTGGTCTGATTCGAGTTAAGACTTTGAATTGACCACAAAACCTTGGCACCAACTTGGAACAATTCCCTAGTTTTAAGGAGCTACTTCTTGCTTTGACTTTAATGTACACATGTTATCCAGCATTAAACTCTTTATATTGTCTCTTCTGATATGCATAATTTTTTTGTCGATCTTGTGCAACCTTTAAATTTTGTTGCACCTTTTTGAACATTCTTTCCATTTCTTGGATAATTTCTGGTTCAATCATGATTCTGTCAACCGGATTATCCCAGTTGATTGGATTTGTACATTTTCTTCCAAATCAAACTCCGAAGGGACTCATTTTTGTTGACACTTGATAACTTTTATTGTATGTGAATTCGACTAAGTGCATAGATATTCTTCCCACTTATTTGGTTTTGTTCTTATGTACATTCGTAACATATCTTCGATAATATGATTTGTACATTTTGTTTTCCCATCCATTTGTGGATGATAACTTGTGATGAAATTCAAATTAGTTCTCAAACCTGCAAACAATTATTTCCAAAAATTTGATGTAAATTCTATATCTCTATTTGAAATCACCATTTGAGGAATTCCATGCAATCTAAATATTTCTTTCATAAAAAATTAATCAATATTAATGTCCTTGTAGGTAGATTTCACAGGTATGAAGTGAGCAAACTTACTCAGTTTATCAATTATTACCATGATTGAATCATTTTGTCTTTGAGTTTTTGGAAAACCTATAATTAAGTCCATCGAAATAATTTCTCATTTCCATTCTGGTATATGTAAAGGTTGTAATATACCTATTGGATGTTGATGTTCAAATTTTACTTGTTGACAATCTAAGCATTTACATAGATATTCGGTTGTCTCATATTTTATATTAGGCCAATAAAACTATTTTCTTAGGGTTGTTATCATTTTATGATATCCTGGATAACCAGAATAGGGATTTTATGCAACTCATCCATTATTATCAACTTCAAATCAACATAATTTAGTATATATAACATGTTCTTGAACCGTAATAGTCCATTATTGTTCATTCTAAAATCTATATCATTTGCATTCCCTTCATTTTTCTGCAACTGCTTTGTTGTTTTAATGTATTATGCATCATTTATGCTTTCATATTTGATTTCGTCCTCGATATCACTTTCTATTTTACTAATAATAACTTCATATAATTCATTAGTTCTTCAACTTAGTGCATCTATGACCTTGTTTTCCTTTCCTTTGATGTGTCATACTTCGAAATCGAACTCACTTAGGAAGGCTAACCACCTTTCCTGTCGTGCATTGAGATCATGTTGACTAAACAGAAGTTTCACACTATTGTTATCTATTAATAATAGAAATTTTCTTCACATTAAATAATGCTGCCACATTTTTAATGCATTAATTACAGTTGCTAATTCTAGATCATGAGTTACATAGCTTATTTCATTATCTTTTAATTTACGAAATTCGTAACAAATTATGCATATATCCTCTGTCAATACTCCACCTAATCCTTCTTTACTTGGATCTACACAAAATGTAAAATATTTATAAGGATCAACCACTTTAAGGATTGGTGTTGTAGTGAGTAAACCTTCTAATTTATCAAAATTGTCCTCGCAATTTTTACACCAAATAAATTTTGTTCCATTTTGTTACATTTTTCTGTAAAGGTGTAATATGATAGGCGATCTTGGAAAATTATTCAATAAACCTCCAGTAACAACTAGTGATCCCCATGAATGAATGCATGTCCTCTATGTCTTTAGGTATAGGTCATTCCATAATTCCTTTAATATTTTAAGGGTCTACTACAATACCATCTTCTGATATCACATGTCCCAGATATTATATCTTTCTTTGATAGAAATCACATTTATCAAACTTAGCATATCATTTATTCTCTCTCGGAGTCTGTAATACTATTTTCAAGTGTTGTTCATGTTATTCTTTATACTTTGAATAGATTAATATATCATCAATAAAAATCACTACAGATTTATCCAAGTATTGGTTGAATATATTGTTCATCAGACACATAAAATTTGTTGGTGGTTAGTAAGTCCAAATGGGAATACAACAAATTTGTAACTTCCATAATGTGTCCTAAAAGTTGTTTTACTTATGTCTTCATTTTTTATTCTAATTTGATGATAAATATATCTTAAATCCAATTTACAGAATACTTTTTCTCCTCCGACCTAATCAAATAAATTATTAATCCTAGGTAAAGGGTACTTGTTTTTAATCATCATTTTATTTAATTGACGACATACATTACATAATATTATTTTTTCATCTTTCTTTTCGAAAAATAATACTGGTGCTCCCCATGGAAAGACACTTGGTCTAATATATTCTTTATCTAACGGTTCATGTAGTTGAATTTTTATTTTTGTTAATTCGGGAACACTCATATTGTAAGGTTCCTTTGACATTGGTGAAAATATAGGTAGTAGATCAATAGAGAAATCTATTTATTTCCTTGGAGGTAATTCTTGTATTTCTTCCACAAATACATCCTTAAATCCATGAAGAAACGCAAATTCGACTAAAGTTGCTTTGTTTTCTTTCTCTAACAGTTTTTTCACTTGGATAGCATATATTTTTCATCCTTTACTAATGCACTTTTTAAATTACATTAGTGATATTTTTCTAACAAAAATTGGCTTACTAATTCCTTGCATTGTTCTTGATATTCCATTTTCATCTTTGTATACAAATGATTTTTCATAATAGTTCAGTACAACTTTGTTCTTTTCTAACCAGTCCATTATGATAAGTATGTCATATGATCCTAAAGGTAATACATTCAAGTTTATCTTTGTATCCTGAACACTAATATTCAACACACAATCAGGTTTAAGTTCTCTTGCCTTTTGTTTTTTTCCTGTTTCTAATTCTACTAACCAGGATTTAGTATGCTTTACCTCCTTCAGCTTGTTTGAGTCTACTAAATTTGGGTAACATAACTTGAAATAACTCCTGTGCCAATTAAAATATATACTTTGTCGTTATGAACTCTACCTTCAATATCCACAATAGTGTATTGTTGATCTTCTTGCCTGCCATCCAAAGCTGCATTTATTCTATTAATACTTTTTCCAATATCTCCAAATTTCAAAGCTTCTTGTATGCTCTGAATAGTTTTATTTATAACATTCCTATAAGAAACATTTACCAACAAATGCGGTTCTCCACACCCCAACATTTCAATGGTTCGATATGATTATCATTTGCTTTCTTGAATCCCAAGTTACCTATCTTGCTTCCCTATGCTTGTGGAACATTTATGTGGGAGTTATGTTCTTGATGTCCTTTGGTCATGTTTCAAAATGGTGAAGGTTTGAAACCCTTTTTCCTTTAATTTAGCTTCTCTTTCTTGTTTTCTCTCCATGCTTTTGGATTTTCATATCATTGTTTGTATTGATCATAACAAATTCTTTCTTTTTGCAGTACTTCATTCAAAGTTTTTAGGTTATCAAACTCTATTATGTCCTTGTATGATTTAGGTAAACAACTTAGAAACCTTTGAACTTTTACCTTTTCATCTTTGATATAAGGCACAAATCTCAATAATTCTAGGAACTTAGTAATTAGATCCTCCATGGACATCTGTTCTAATTTTAGTTCATAGAACTCTTTGGTTTTTCTCTCATAATAACTTTCAGATAAGTATTGTTTCTTTTAAAGTGTTTCTTAAATCTTCCCATTCCATCTTCTTTTCTTTTAGTCCTTTGGATAGTTTTAAGTCTTGCCATCATATTCTAGCTTTACTTTTCAGATTGTAGATAGCCATCCTTACTTTCATATTACTAGAGTAATTGTAAATATGGAAGTATTTATTTATGTCAATTAACCAAGATTTTGCTTCTTCACCGGTTCTAGACTCACCATCAAATGTTGAAGTTTTGATCTTATTGAACTCTCCATTTAAATGGTCCATCTGTTTTCTTTTCCCCACTGTAAATGCTCTGTTTTTGGTCATATGTGTGTCATTAGAAGAGATTTTTTCTTTTTTGTTCCATGGAAAGAATCCTTTGAGGACTTTTTACTAACTTCCTCATTCGCTTCATTATTCGTTGGGATCTTTTTTGTTTCTATGCTTCATACCAACATCTCATTTATTTCATGTTAATCGTCTTATCCTTTCTTTAGTTTTTCATTATCAGCTTTGAATATATGTAATTCCACGATAAGATTCCTCATCATTTCCAAAACCTGGGTTTTTGAACTTCCTTCCCTGTGATGTTATGTGTTTATAGGAAGCTCTTGATTATTATTTCTTTCATGTATGTATTCTTCTCCATTCTACGTTGACATAGTTACAAAAAAGTTTGATACAGTCTGTTTGTAACAGTAAAATTTTGCTTGTTATATTTTTCATCAACATTATCATTTTCTGGTGATGACCTTAAGCCTAAGTGTTGTAACCTACAACTCTAATACCATATGTAATAAACCCCATTTACACACTATAAAAAAAATTGATTGTATTCTTTTGCGTAAATAATAGTACTTAAATCCTAAAAAATCATCACTCATATAGTTTAATATGGTTCTAAATTATTCTAACATTTGTTTGTCTAGGGTCATCATTTGTTTTCTACTAGACCTTATTAATGATATCTCCTCATTATATCAAAATCCCACAAGGTTTTTTAACTTGGTAAAATCATTATGGTTTCCTTCTCAAAAATACCTTAATCCCTTAATATATAAAAAGCTTGTATATTCACATATATATAAATTCTTGATTACAAAAATATTATTTAACAACACAATTACTAGGTTAACAATTGAACTTCCCACGAATACTCTCATTAGACTTCATTACTGAGTCTTGTCCCTAGTAATATGTAAATTTTTCTTCTAGGGTGTATTTCTTTCTCTACCATTACTACGAAATAAAGGAAAAGATTTAAATTTATATCCTTCTTAATCTCGTACCCAACTAAGAAATGACAAGGAAATTTACTAATTAACCCAAGACATTCTTGGTAGGTGGCACTGAATAAAAATTGAATGAAAAGGTTAACTCAACCTTCAGGCCAGTCTTAATCATCTTAAAGATGCGAGTATTGGAGGGAAAGGGTTAATATAATTTAAAATTTTTACAGTACATACGACTTCCATCTCAGAGATTCGAGCCAATCCTAATGTTCCACTTCCCTGACTTCACATGGGCTTCTTGTGAGGAATTACTATGTATTTTGATACAGACTAAGAGTTGAGGGATCGATACATTCTAACATCGGCTTACACAAGACTACATGTATATTTTACCGAAAGTTGATTCATTGTGTTTTCATTCCATTTTGTAATTTCCTCTTTCTGATACACATAATTTGTTTCCCTGTTTATACCCAGAGATTTCTCTGGCAATGAACTCAGGTAGGGATGATGGTGAGCGAGTCTATTATTGCTTAAGGTAAGAACGCAATATTTCACTCAATAAGTAATAATTTTGTTGTTGTGTTCCAGAGGAACTGCACTCATATGTTAATAAGAATGCTATCCTTACTTATTTGTTTGTTGAAAGGAGTATGCCTCAATAATATTGAAGTTCTATGTTAAAATTTCTAGAACTTAAACACAAAAGGTAGGAATAGAGTTAGGTTTTTCTATAATTTAAGGGAGAATGATAATAAGAGAATACTTCCTTTCACCAATAAGGGTCGATCTATTCAAGTCTTGTCCAATTTTTTCCATTCATAAGATTGATGGATATATATACATTCCATAAATTCTGAGCATTACCAAGTTAAGTCTATAGCCAAACATTTTGTTTTTATTAAAATAAATGTCTCTAATAGAGTATATCCTAGATTAGGTAAACGCCCATCCAATTATCATGTCATTACCTTGAGTCCTCTATTGTTTCTTGAAGTTGATAATAACACTCAACGATCTTATTTTAAATGAATACTACGCTTGGTCTCTTGCAAGAGTACCCTAGAATTTATGGTTTGTATACTCTGTGTGAAGATGGATTTTCAATTTCATTATGATAGTTTTTTCTTGGCGATTCTTTCCTTATTTGATATCACTATCTTTGTAACACTTCCTCAATTCTTAATATAGTGTAACAACCCCTCCATTACGACTAGGAAAGTGAAGCACAAAAGGTAATTTTTTTTTTAGGCATTAGGAAACTAGCATCAACAATATAATTCATAGCAGCACATAATCTACGACATCATAAGTAAAATAATTACAAGCTACTCATCATTGTAATGAATAAATACACAACCAACGCATCAACATAAATTATGGTGAAACAGAAACAAAAATAGCAAGCAACTCATCACATCACAATCAACTTGAAGCAATTTATAAACAATGATCAACAAGATACTGAATATTAAAATGACTACCCGCCCAACCTACCCTACAAGGTTAGGACCTCCAAGACACATAAGAAACGCTCAAGCCCAGGATTCATCTGATTTATTTTGACCATTTAAGGTCTTAGGGATGGAAATTGTTTTGAGGAACAAGGAGGTGTCTACATCCCACTAACACAATCAAGTCGAAACCAACTAGCTCAATCATATCACAACATAAGTTAAGGTGCGAGTGTAATCAACCTTATTTTATTTTCATGGCGCAAGGGGGAAATTCTATTTTATTTCAAGGCACGTGATTAATCTATTACTCAATCCAACAATAAATCAACATTATTTTCAAGGTGCGCACATGATCTAATTACTCTATTAAACATAAATCAACATCATTCAATGCGTTCGACTAATCTAATCACTTAGGAAATCATACATCAACCTTGTGACAAGGCGCACAAGTAATCAAGGCGTAATAATTTATGCATCATCATTATTCCATAGTGAAAAGCAATCTAATCACCTAATTCCAAGGCGCAAGGGAATTCATTCTCTCAATCATTTATTCATTAACATTTTTAGTGGTGCAAGAAGTAATTACACACATGACCATCCATACATATAATGGTGAAAAATAATTATCAATTAAATTTGATGGTGCAAGAAGTAACCACACACATGACCATCCACACATAGCTATTATATTATGATGCAAAATAAATATCAATTTAATTTTGATGGCGCAAATCGTAACCACACACATGACCATCCACACATAGCTATTATATCATGGCGCAAAATAAATATCAATTTAATTTTGATGGCGCAAATGGTAACTACACACATGACCATCCACACATAGTTTTTATACCATGGCGCAAAATAATTATCAATTAAATTTTTTTGGCGCAAAATGTAACTACACACGTGACCATCAAAATATTATAATTAAGGAAGGCTCCTAGTAAATTAGTCTTATCTCTATTTATGTTAAATTAAGAGAGTATTTTAGCTTCTTGAGGACGATAATACTAAGGGTTATTCCATACAAGGTTTTACTATCTAACCTTAAGGTAGGTAAAATTCATGAGTCATTAAACAATTCGTTGACTGCGTTATACAAGAACTCAAGCGAGCCTAAAATCCAATTAAATTTTAAAAGGATGACGATTCCTTCACAATGAAAGAGAACTCAAGGTAAATTAAAAATCCAAAATAATTTAACAAGGATGACAAGTCTTCCACAATAAAAGAGACATTAGCAGAATCAAAGTTTGGGACTCTCACTTGAGAGATTTACTTTGAGATTTATGAGGTGAAGTTCAACAAGGGAATGGAACTGTAACATCCCACTCTTGTGTGCACTGAGGGAACTTATTCTTTGAGGACACTTATGTGCAAGTGATACTGATTATTATACTATTGGTCATTTGATTATGACTATGAGGCATTATGGATATGATGATATGTTATTTTGTTGTATTGACATAGACAGGTGTTATTGATTGGGTTCTCCTGAGTGTGCAGGACTTTGGACCTCGAAGATGCAAAGGCATCAATGAAATCCCTTGGACTCTGGATCGAGTCAGGGAGAGGACTGTTGGGTTTGAATGTTATTGATGTGACGCATATACACATGATTAGATGTTATGATGATTGATTATTGTTCCTGACATGATTCGTTGATGGATGCAAGCTGACGATAGCCTGCCAACCAGACTCACATGTGGAGTATAGGGGTCACACAGGACAACCAGATACTTGAGGGAGAGGTGTGGACAGTAGCCTTGCCACATCCTACTAGCACTCTCATCGTGGCTCAAACTGTAGGTTAACTATTAGCTAGTTCGAGAAAACCTAGGATGTCATGAGGGAAGACTGTCATAGCCACTTACGATGATTCTAAGAGGAACACAATAAGGCAGGGGCCTTATTCCTTAGAGGCCCTTAATCTCCCACAAGATCACCTGGAGTAGTATTGACTTCAAGGGTTTTTTACGTCTACCAAAGTCAGTCAAGAGGTGAGTGGCACCCTTGGAGCACATAGTGTGTCCTGAAGGGAACATCATGCAAGGAAAACAGAAAGAGGTGAGTGGCACCCTTGGAGCACGTAGTGCATCCTGAAGGAAAATTTGTGCAAGTAAAACCAAAGGATGCGGGTGGCACCCTTGGAGCACGCAGTGTGCCTTGAAGGGCATGTCACGATTTTAACTAATAAGTGAGTAAATCTAGTCGACCTTAAAATGACTGATGTGATAAGTAAGATTTAAAACAATTTGTCCCAAATGAAAATGTCGCCGAGCCTAGTGAAATTAAACCTAGGTCTAAGTAGAACATGTGGTCAAAATAATAATAATAATAATAATAAATAAACATGTAACAAGAAGGGGGGTAAGAAATTAAAATTATTTATTAAAGTAAAAATTATAATGGAGGATTCAAAATTTTTAAAAGGGAAATGGTTGTTCTTATCTACTTTTACTAATTTAATTTTAGTTTAAAAGAAAAAGGGTAAATGGTTGTTTTATCTACACTTTCTAAATTCATTTTTTAGTTAAAAAGGAAAAAGAGGGAAACTTAAAAGAAATAGGAAACATAAAGAAAAAGGGGGAAACTTAAAGAAAAGGGGAAACATAAAGAAAAAGATGAATGTCTAACTTAGTAAGAATCTTGCCTTGGGAACTTGCTATTTTTGAACTCAACTCAGAATTAAGTAAGGCGTAATTCATTTAAAATTTGTAAGGGAATATTGGGACACCAAGGAGCATTTTTAGGAATGCTTTTAGGTGAGTGAGGGAAATAGGAATAATTAAATATTTAATAAAATTAATTTTCTAGTGCAACTAAGGGATGGGTGACATGTGTACAGGGGAGGTTTTTCCTAATTAAATTAATGAAAAAGGAATTTAATGAGAATTTGGGAAACTAATTACTTAAAAACGCTATAAAAAGGATGGAGAAGGATGAGTATGGGAGGATCTTTTTACGTAGCGTTATGCTGTTGTTTTTTTCCTTGACTGAAATTTCTCTTGTGGGAGTTGGGATACCCAGCTCGGGTAACAAGTGGTATCTCTACCTTGCGAGGCGAGCTGGGTGCTAGCAGTTCTCTGGTATTTTGTGTGTGGCCCCTTTGCAGCCGAGGGAGCTCAGGGGGAAGAAGAGTACCCCTAGCGTTGGTTGGGAGGTACCGGTGAGATCACATCAGTCGGCAAGCAGGAGCTAGACAGAGCATGCGTGGGACAACGACTCATATCTTTCACATTAGGCTATAGTACGCATGCGTCTATTTTTGAATGATAGTTTAATATTGTTTCTACACTTTCAATATTGTACTTCTTATGTGTTAATATTATGGTTTATTCAGTGTTTTATGATCAAGAACTTAAAGTCATCCTAGCCTTATGCTTGATGTTTTTTATTTGATTTCCCTTGGTTAACCCAAACTCTGATTTCAATGACTTATCTGCGTTGTTTTTACTGATTATTATGAAGAAAAATTAGTGTTTTTATCCATTGTCCCTTATCCCTTTAGTTATTAGTCCATTCCTAAGCAATCATCCAGGAGTCGAATCGACAGTCATCACTTTGGTGTTTAAAGATACTCAAATGCCCTACTTTCCTATGCATAGATAATAATCGAAGGATAATTTTTTCTCCAAGTTATAGAACCCTTACTTATCTCTATGTTTTTCTCTTATAATTATCCCCTGATCTTTTTGCCTTCCTATGATTGGGTATATATGTGTCTTGATTGATTAAAAATCTGATTTTTCTCTACATTTCTAATTGCTTAAACTTTGGTATGTCTCTTTGTTTTTGTTGATCCATATCTGATCGATTCAACTCTGTGTTTGTGAATGATAACCTCTGAGTTGAAGGCCCACTATCTATGTCTTTGGGTTGATTGTGTGTTGATTGATAGATTTATTGAATAGAAACGTTGATTACAGTTGACAACGATTTAATATTATGGATTGCCATATCATGGATAGAAAAAATTTATATGCTTGTGTTTATTTTGATATGTCTGCATTCATTTTAATGATAGGGTA
>JASDQU010372183.1:12422-27416 GCA_032191745.1 Picea mariana | reverse complement strand
TCAGAATGATATAACAGTTAGAAATGATTTTATGATTGATAGCATATTGATCGTTAACATCATTGAACAATGATAATTATTTATCAATGGCTATGGTTATTTACACAGGGAATTTAGTATTTAATTTATACCAGTGATTTCATTGATTACGGACAGCGAAATTCTTGGACAGCGACTTCATTCATTTTTAAATGACAGCTTCATCATTCATTTACTCAACGATTTTCACCCAGCATTTACATCGTACCCACCCAGCGATTTGGAAATGACTCTTTGTGCTTAAAAAAACTTATCCCTGCATCTGAATTGTCTCTGCACTCAAAAAAATTATCTTTGTGTTCCATATATATTTGCGCCCAATGTGTCTCTGTGTTTAATTTATCACTGCACTTAAACAATCTCAAAAGAACCCTACGATTTCTTTCATCTCTTTGTTTTTCGTTATGATTGTTCCATCCATCCTCCCCTGGCTTAAAATCGCCTATTTAACTGTCTACTAGTCACTTGTTTTTTCCTAATAAATTCATAGTGATATCATTTATTACTCCAGTTAGAATAAAATCGCATTGATGGAATCACATACATATCAGAATTTTGTACCCGTCTATGTATTTTTGCCTTGATCAAACGCCTTGTAGTTGGTTGCCCCCTTAACACATTAATGGAATCACTTCCTTTACTATCATTTTCATTTAAAATTGTGACTGACCCAAAGAGGTTGGGCATCACAAGTTGGAGGGCGAACAATTGATTGGCAACACCTCTGTTTTTTAGTGTTGACTTATTTGGATATGAAAGGTGGCTTTAGTCTTTACATATTACCCTGTACTTACCCAGTCGTATCTTTATAGACAACGATATTGTGTTAGACAACAATTTATCCTTGAGACAACGATTGATGGTTGACAACATTTTTCAAGTGTATGACTACGACTTGATAATTTTGACAGCGAAGTTAATAACAATTGTTGTGTATAGATTGACAACGAATTTAATAATATTTGTATATATAATTGTTGGTATAGATTTATACTTGTAGAGTTTTAATTTATATATGAGACAATATATTTTATTATTCCTTTTTAATTCCTTTTATAATTGTGAATTCCTTTTGGTCATTTAATAGACAACAACATTATTGTTTTTCACAGCATATAGATATGGTTCTTACTGTTCCTTAGTTATGAACTTATATATGTGAATATATTAGACCGCATATTTTAGACATTGTATATTTATACAGCATATATCTAGACAACATATATTTAGAGTGCATATCAATGCTAGAAAACATTTTCTTTAAATGCTAAACAACGATATCATATTGATTGATAGTATATTTTGTTGACCACCAATATTAATAGATAGCAATTTTATTATATTGTTTCTGTTTAAAGGATAGTGAAATCACCCTTAGGAAATACTTATATATTTTTCAGTTTGTAAATACATAAAATTATTGTTCAAATACATGTTTCACATTTGTTTCACTTTACAGGATAGTGAATTCCTCCTTAGGAAAATATGTATCTG
Organism: Picea mariana; assembly: GCA_032191745.1. NCBI lineage: Eukaryota > Viridiplantae > Streptophyta > Pinopsida > Pinales > Pinaceae > Picea > Picea mariana. The sequence goes on along the minus strand of JASDQU010372183.1, from coordinate 25,883 downwards.
ATATTGGAATTGGAAAAAGCTACAATGAACTTATTATTGATAATAATTATTTTAATGTGTACATATTGATGTATGTTTGCGATAGAATTGTTGCGAAAGGAATTTAATGTGTTGTATAAATGTTATAGTCGTCAGTTTCCCTTGCGTCTTGTGTACTTGTCGATTGGGTGCTTGGTTTTTTCGTCGTGTGATTGATAGTTAATTCGGTCTCCTAGTGCATTAAAATTTTCTTGGGTTATTGGTCTAGATGTGTCATGTTGCGCCTTGGATACTGTCATACCTATCACCGCGTGACATCATGATCCATGATAAGGGGATCATTGCACACCCTTATGGATATATTCAAATGATAACCTGGTCGGAGTCTGTACTTTCCAGTGCAGGCGTTGTTCATTGTAATTGATGTTGGCACCTGGTTTGTAACACCTTAACACGTTTGGTTTTGCACGCCATACAGGTTTCTAGTTATTGGTCGTCAAAGTCATTGTGTCAGGTTGGTTGATGTTGTCCTTTAGCTTGTAGGTGTTGTCTTGATTTTGCCTGGTGGGAAGTCGTTTATATCGGTCTAGGATTATTGCATCTTCGTCTAGTTGCCTGATGTGCTAGTGTCTGAGTTGTTGTTTCTGTTGTCTGATCTATGTGCGTGGTGTTTGTTGTCAATTTGTGTCATTTAAATGTTGTCTTTGTTTCCTTCCTGCTCAATTAAAACAAAAGAAAAAAAAAACTTGTGCGTTGATTCGCTTGTAGTCGAAATGACAGGTCATTATAGGAACAAGGAAAGGTTTGATGGAAAGGGAAAAGTGAGCCAAGGGAATTAATCACAAAAGCTAACCACAATCGTTAGGGTGAAAAACACAGAGATTAAAAGACAATCACCGAGAAATAAATTGATTGTAGTGTTTGTAATATCCCCAACCGAAAATGCAGAGAGTAAAAAGAATAATCATTGGTCAAGGAATCAACTCAGAGTTTGTAATTTCCCCCATGAAAACACAAAGAGTAATAATTATTCGTTGATCAATCAAATTTAAAACATTGGGTATGTACTCTCCCATAAAAAATGCAAAGATTAAAGAGGAAAATCGTTGGGCAAGGAATCAAACTGAGAGTTTGTAATTTCCCCCATGAAAATGCAGAGACATTTAAGAGAAAATTGTTGAGACTTTCAAGTTAAATTTGCAGAGACGTTTAAGAGAAAAATGTTGAGACTTTTAAGGGAAAATCGTAGAGACATTTAAGAGAAAATGTTGATACTTTTAAGGGAAAAAAACAGAGATGTTTAAGAGAAAATCATTGAGACGTTTAAGGGAAAATTTCCAAGGCAAAATTCACATTGTTGGGAAAAAAAAATTGGAGCAAATGCAAATATTAATTCACATTTGTTGGGAGAAAACTTTTGGGGAAAATGAAGAGATTAATTCACATTTGTTGGGTGATAACGCAGAGACAAGACAAGGGAAAAACACAACCCCTTTAAGGATAAACGGAGACACAAATATATGTAAAAATGCCATGGGAGATGAAGGAAACACCATACAGTAATAGACAAAGCGCAGAAGGAATCCATGGATAAAGTCAAGTGGGATCCGAAAATTTGCTAAGTGAAATCATGAAATCTCTAGGTGGTTCCAGTCATAAGAAGAACACAAAGAAATTATGATAAGGCTGAATGATATCCAATCAAATCGGTGCATAAAACGTAGAGGTTTCTCTGAGAGAAGGTGCAGGGTAGATTCACCAAGAGAATGGCTATGTGTTTCAGATAAAAAAGTTGAGGTATCATGGTAAAAAAAAAATCATATAACAAAGAAACTCATACGAAATAGACCTCCACATATATAATCCAATAAAAAAACTGAGATCACTCCCACTGATCTAAACATCAATTTTTACTTTAATAAGAAACTGCGGAGATCAGGGTTACAATATACAATCATTATATCACCAAGAATGCATGATTTTTATAAACATTCAGATATAAACTCCATTAACATCAATATTCAAAATATATAAGAGTACATTGATTCTCTGTTAACACATAAATAATTAAATATACAGTACCATGACCAAAAAACAGTGGTAGTAGATTTGCTCATCTGTCTGACAACCAGCATGTGTCCTTTCCAAGGTTTCACCACATCAATCTACCTTCTCCTACTTGCTAATCGTTGAGACTTCACCGGTACCTCCCAACCAATGCTAGAGGTACTCTTCTTCCCTCTTATCCCCCCGAGCCACAAAGGGGCCACGCACACACACAACTAGAAATAATATAGCTCCCATCTCTGCTCGCAAAGTAGATCCACCACTCTCTCTCAAGCTGGGTATCCCAACTCTCACAAGAAAAACCAGTCAAACTTTTTGCAGCATAACATTACTCATAACAGTCTCCCATTTCAGCCATGTGTTTTATAGAATTTCCTTAGTGACACCTTTCCATTTGCAAATTTAATTGTTTTTTTTTAATAATTAATTAAGAAGTATTCCCCCATACACTTTTCACCCTTTCACTTAGTTACACAAGTAAATCCACAATTTATTTTAATTAAAAGTCAATTTCTCTCACCCATCCTAAAAGCGCTCCTAGAATCACTCCTAGTTGTCCCTTTATTCCCTTTGTTCCTAATTAATGGCTAACACCTTTCTAAAACTAAGTTGAGTTAAAATAAGAATGTTCTCTAGTTAGACTAGTGTTAACTAGACTCTAGATACCTTTATATGCTTACACATTCTTTTATGCTTTATTCCTTTCTTATTTTAAATTCTAATTTGGTATTTTTTGCACAGATGTGTATTGTATTAATTCTTTATGTTTATTTCATCTCTCTTAATCTCTTAAATTGGTTTACCCTTTTTCTTATTTTATCTAATTTGTAATTTAGTTTTAGTAATCTCACCAAGATTTAGACTTAGGCATAATTAAATTTTTATTTGAAAAGTCTTAGACCCTTAGGGATTATGATTAATAAATTCATTCTTTAATTAATTAATTAATTAATTCAACACTGCTCAATATTTTACAAGGTTTAACATTCACTCAAAGTTTTCTAGGCCACCTAGATTCATTGACTCATTTTTTTAATTCCACAACGTTCCCTTCAAGATGCACATCGTGCTCCAAGGGTGTCACTCGCCTTTGACTGGTTTTGGTAGTTGTCCAACCCTTGGAGTCAATACTCCATTTAGGAAACCTTTTGAGAGACTAAGGGATTCTAAAAAATTAGGACCCTACCTTATTGTACACCCCTTAGAAATCTTCATGAGAAAGTGTCTTAGTCTTCCCTCACGGTATCGTGGACCTCTCGAACTAGATAATTGTTTTAACCTACAATTTGAGTCACGACGGGAATGCTAGTAGATTTTGTCAAGGATTCTTCCACACCTCTCCCTCAATATCTGGTCTATGTGCATGGCCCCTTTACTCCTTATGTGAGTCATATTAGCAAACAATTGTCATCCTGCATCCATCAAAGAAACATTGTCAATGAGACATAAAAAAAATCATAATATACTCAATCATATGTCGCATATGCATAAATGAAATACTCAAACCAACACAATCCACTCCCTAACTCAATCTGGAGTCCAAGGAGGTCCATTGATTCCATTGACATCCTCAATCTTTCAAGTGTCCTGCACGCTCAGGGGAAACTCGTCAATAGCATCTGTCACTATAGAGATATTAAATAACATAACATCATAATACATCAACATCATCATAAGAATTCATAAGCGAAACAAACAACCATATACTAAAACGGGATCACTTGCACGCAAGTGTCCTGAAAGAATAAGTCAATAATATGTGCTCGCAAGAGCGAGATGTTACACGAACGGACTTGTTTTTGTTGATGCTTGATAACCATTATTTTATGTGAATTTGACTAAGTGTAGATATTCTTCCCACTTAGTTGTTTTTTGTCTTACGTACATTCATAACATATCTTCGGTAATCTGGTTTGTACATTCTATTTTCCCATCCATTTGTATATGACAACTTGTGCTGAAATTCAAATTAGTTCCCAAACCTATAGACAATTCTTTCCAAAAAAATGATGTAAATTTGGCATCTCTATCTGAAATCATCATTTTAGGAATTCCATGCAATCTAAATATTTCTTTCAGAAAAATTTCAGCAATATTAATAGCCTTGTAGGTAGATTTCACAGGTATGAAGTGAGATCACTTACTCAATTTATCAATTACTACCATGATTGAATCATTTTGTCTTTGAGTTTTTGGAAAACCTGTAATGAAGTCCATCGAAATAATTTCTCATTTCCATTATGGTATAGGTAAAGGTTGTAATAGACCTGCTAGATGTTGATGTTCATCTTTTACCTGTTCACAATCTAAGCATTTATATAGATATTTTGTTGTCTCATATTTCATATTAGGCCAATAAAACTTTTTTCTTAGGGATGTTATAATTTTTTGATATCCTGGATGACCAGAATTGGGATTTTTATGCAACTCATTCAGGATTATCAACTTCAAATCAACAGAATTTGGCATATAACATGTTCTTGAACCTTAATAGTCCATTGTTGTTGATACTAAAATCTGTATTATTCACATTCCCTTCATTTTTTTACAATTGTTCTATTGTTTTGATGTATTGTGCATCATTTATGCTTGCATGTTTGATTATGTCGTCAATATCACTTTTTGTTTTACTGATAATATCTTCACATAATTCATTAGTTCTTTGACTTAGTGCATCTGCAACCTTTTTTTATTTTCCTTTGATGTGTCGTACTTCAAAATAGAACTTGTTTGGGAAGGCTAACAACCTTTCCTTCTGTGCATTGAGAGCTTGTTGACTAAACTGAGGTTTCACACCATTGTTATCTGTGAAAAATATAATTTTTCTTCCCATTAAATAATGCCACCGCATTTATAAAATTACAACTACTAATTCCATATCATGAGTTACATAGTTTCTATCATGATCTTTTAATTTGAGAGATTCATAACAAATTACGTGTCCATCTTGTGTCAATACTCCACCTAATCCTTCTTTACTTCCATCTACACAAACTGTAAAATATTTATAAGAATCAACCACTTTAATGATTGGTGTTGTAGTCAGAAACCTATTAATTTATCAAAATTGTCATGGCATTTTTTAGACCAAATAAGTTTTGTTCCATTTTTCTGTAAAGATGTAATAGGATAGGCGATCTTGGAAAATCCTTTGATAAACCTTCATTAATAAAAGGTGATCCCCATGAATGATCATATGTCCACTATGTCTAAGTTAGGTATAGGCCATTCCATAAATGCTTTAATCTTTTCAGGGTCTACTGCAATACCATCTTCTTATATCACATGTCCCAAATATTGTGTCTTTCTTTGATAGAAATCACATTTATCAAACTTAGCATATAATTTATGCTCTCTTAGAGTCTATAATACTATTTTCAAGTGTTGTTTGTGTTCTTCTTCATACTTTGAATGGATTAATATATCATCAATAAAAATCAATACGATTTTATATAAGTATTGGTTGAATATATTGTTCATCAAACACATAAAAGTCATTGGTGCATTGGTAAGTCCAAATGGGATTACTACAAATTCATAATGTCCATAATGTGTCCTAAATTGGTTTTTACTTTTATCTTCATTTTTTATTCTGATTTGATGATAACCAGATCTTAAATCTAGTTTAGAGAATATTTGTGCTCCTCCGACCTGATCAAATAAGTCATTAACCATGGGTAGAGGATGCTCGATTTGAATTGTCATTTTATTTAATTGATGATAGTCAATACATAATCTTTCTTTTCACAGTACTTCATTCAAAGTTTTAAGATGCAAATAGACAAGGGCATAACTTTGGAAGATGCTCCTAAATCTGCCAAACCATTATGGAGGTTCTTGTTGAAAAATTCGAACATTAAGAGGAAAGATGGGACAAAAGGATTCCCCTTCTTATCTTTCGAACAACTATTCATGGTTGGTTTATTTACTATCTCTGTGGAAGCTAGATCTCTTTCCTGACCATTTTCGTTCATAGGGTCTTCTACTGAGTTTAAAGGTTGTAGCAAGAAGTCCTTCTGCTGAGGGATCCTGCATATGTCCATGACTGATATGTTATCCCTTAACTTCTTCAAATCTTCAACTACGTTGTAATCCAGTTTGGGTGATTCTCAGGTATGGATGCTTATAGGTTTTTTACTGGGATAAAAATGTGCTTTCGAGTGATCGGGAGTTTCCTTATTTCTCGAAGTTTGGGTAGCAGCGATATCTTTTAAGACAGGTGGAACTTTACTGCACGCCTGCACCACCAAGACCTCGACGGGTGTTTCTTGAGACTCAAATAGGTCGATGGAAGGCATGATCAGGTCGGGATCCCATATCAGCATGGATGTATCTTGTGGTCGGTCAATATCTTCCTGGTCAGCAATATTCATAACTTCTCAATTGTTCGGTCAAGGATACTTCGTCTAGAAACCGATTGGCCATCAAATTCATGGCATGCACCCATTGAGGGAAGTCTCTTTCGGAGTGATTTTCTTGGTGATACGTACAGAAAGAATCAGATTCTACATTCCCTAGATCGATATTTAAGTTAGAAGGGGGAGGTTCAATCACCTTGAATGATGGGTTCCTTTTAAATAAAGGCTTATAAGGCCTTTGGCCTTGGTTTCCTTCCCCTGTGCTTCTCTTCATGTCTATGATCTCATTTGATAATTTCTTAACCATGTGTTGTAGATCTTCTATGTCTCCATTACCCTTGTTGGGAGTCTGTTCTGCTTGTTTCCATGGCAGTCTAGTCAAAAGGAGTCCTTTATTGGGAGGATATTGAGCTTTTTTATTAACTAAAGAAACCTAGCCTTCTTTACACCCTTTCATCTGGAATTCTATCATTTTGGCTTCTTAAAAATTCTCAGCTAGGGTTCGTTTAGCAGCTCTTTTCACGAACATGGAAATAGAAGTTGGGAGAGCGTTAGCATAAACTTCGATTTTCAATTCCTAAGTTGGCTTAGCATCGGGTTGGAATTTGTTCAAGATGGTAATGAATCTTTGATTGAAGTCTTTGACCCTTTATTTCGAACTCATGGTGGCGGCGAACAACTCGGCCATCAGAGCTCTCGTATTAGTTTCTTTGGAAAATTTGTCTAGAAAATATTTATGGAACTTCATCTAGCTGGTTATAGATCCTATCAGCAGATTGACGTACCACGTGGAAGCTAAATTTTTAAACGTATAGGGGAAAATTCTACATACTACATCTTCATGTTGGAAATTCATAAACCTNTGATTGTTCAGAGGTGGGTTCCCCCTTTCATTATTATGGTCATTGTTGCCTTCCATATCTTCAGACTCTGAGTTAAACTCCTCCTCTTTCGAAAAATCATCTGGTTCAGAGACATCGTCGGCTGGCATCTCAGGTATCAAATCAAGAGGATATTGGATTTAGATAATTGTGAAATCTATTAAGTCTTCTACCAAGTGCATGAAAACCTTGTCAGGAGTACTAACCACTGGTATGCTTTGTTTTTTTCTTTGAGGGAGTATGGGAGCTAAGGACAACGCACCGATCTGTCAGGCATAAGCTCTTGTGATTCTTCTGAATTGATTTACCTCCTCGTGAGGAAGAGCGTAAGGTATTTCAGGGTGAAAAGGTTCTTCCTTGGGCTGGGGTGAGTTAATCATTTCAGGAGCACTCAGTGTGTGTGGGCTGTGGGAACGAATAGCCATGCATGTGGGTTGTTTTGAATCTATAGGTTGTTTGAAATACTCTGTAAAATATATATCCAACTATTCATTCCCATGCCCTCCTTCTAGTGCCAATTTTGTTTATGGGCCTTAAATCCCTTGATTCAACAGTAAGAATCAAACCCTCCACTAAGGCCCAATTAGACTCTGCAATGTTTCATAGTGGAATGATTCTATTCTCCAAATCTTGTGATCCGAAAAAATTAACGATGCACTTTACGTTTTCTTGTGAAGGATCTTCCTTCATTTTGGACTATCTCTTTTTTGTGTTTTATCTTGGGTGGGACCGATATGAGATGTAAGTCGGTATAAACCAACTTGGAAACAAAATAGAATTAATCTTAACTAAGGGGAAGAGGCTGAACTTGGGATAACCCGTTGCTCAAGCATGAAGACAACAATTTTACACCACAGGCCTAGTAGTAATACATTAACCATGTGAGACTCCAATTACTGTCTGAGATACTAATTACCAGAAAGAAAACACGCGTTTAGGCCCATTGAAACATGCGTTTCTCCATCGGAGATACATAGAATCCTCTGATCTCCACCGCATGCATTCATTACTTCACTAGACTAGTGTTTAAATGTTTTAGCATGGTTTGAGCCTTCACCAGATGTTCCATAAATATTTGCACTTGTCCTAGCGACATATCGGTCACCTTGGCTAGCTCTTCGACCCATAGTGAATCATTCTTGGCATATGATCTAACTATGTCGAATAAGTCGATGAAGTTGTCGGGGTCGCCGAACTCAGGAGTCCTATATACTTCATCGCTTTGTTGATTTTCGGACTTGGTTTCTCCTGGATTCCTCAGTGAAGTCACGAAGCCAATGTTGCTCAGTAGCCAGAGATATTTTCCTGCACTCAAGATTAAAATCATTTTTTATAAATTTCTTACAAAACAATACTCGACAAAATGTATAAAAAACGTAAGCGAGTAGAAAAATAGATTGATGCATACCTGTAAATCTCGCTAAGCATAGGTGTTTGATACTTACGTGATCTCTGCAAACTTTCATATTACATGTACCATCTTTGTTACTGCTGCCATTTTCTTTAGTTGGGATGAGTTAAATCTGCATGCCACAGCATGTTAGATCGAGTACGAAAAACATGAGAGTCAAAGTTACACAAGTGGCTGGTTGGCCCTTGGGGTAGGGAAAGTATGTCAAAGCCGAACATGTGCTAAATTTACAAGTAAGTTCTAAGAAAATCGGATATTGTTATAAGTGAAGTTGTTAAATGCTTCCGATCAAGGAATATTTCTCTCACGGGAGTCACATCAACAAGTGCATCGACCATCATCAACTCATTATGGAGGCTGGAGAAATGAAAGGAATCGAGATGATCGTACCACACATCCTCCATAATTCTTATCGGTTGCATCTCGCATACCCCGGGTCATACCAATCATGCAGAGGTGGCACAATAATTCTTTTAAATGTTTTTTCGCAAGGCATTCAGTGTCCCCTAGCATGTTCTAGCTCCCTACCCCACTCTGTCATAAATTCTGGATGTTTTGTAAAAGTTATGTTCATTTCGTTAAGCTTATGCACTAGTGGATATTGGTCTTGTGAGCCCAATTTCATCAATCTCTACGTTTTGGTCTTTTGTCCAGTTATGAACGTCTAAGAAAATATGTTGTCATGCCATGGAATCTCTTCAAAATGCAAGTCAAGGTCTTCGAGGCAATCGGAGCACCAGGCCTAAGCCCCAACATGCATGGGACTCGTTCTTATCGGCAGTGGGTATTCCTGAGGTTCCAAAGGAAAATTTTGACCTTCACGTAGGAGATATAGTGTCGCTCTATGTGGATACCGAAGTGGAAGAAACCATGCCGGGAGGATGCAATTTGGAGAACATGCCCCCTCCCCAGAAGACACCATGGAGGAGAGGGAGGCCTCAGAAAAACAAGGAAGCTGGGGAACACCAAAACTCGGTCGAACCGTGTGCACGATTAACTGTCGAAGAGTCCTTAATGCGCATTATTCGACTCGACCCGGTCGAAACTGCAAGTTGGGGAAATAGGAGCCGAACAGGAAGGATGGAAGCCTGGGGTTATAACGTTTGAGATCCTGACCAACAGCTGAAACATGCACAACTTTCAATATTTGAACTTTACCAAGAGAATAGGGAGTTACGACGGCAGTTGGTGGCAAAGAACCCTGAAGTGTCGGCATCGCAAGGTCGTTAACATAATGTAACCTAGATTAAAAAACAACTTTGGGAAGAACAAGATATGATCATGCAAATATGTGAAGCTCAGAGGGTATTGGAAGAACAAAACATGAAAACACCCAAAGGAGTGCGGAGTAGCTCGGGAGAAAATCCGCGTGCAGAAGAAACATGAATGGCAGACACTGTTTGTTTTTCTTAGACGTGACGCATTATTTTTTGGTAAATTTCCCTGATTGTTGTGAATATATTCACGTCCTCAATTTGATTGGGTCAATTGGCCATAAAGGTTTTGGTAGTGTTGATTATATGTAACTTGAACCCGATGGGAATCTTAATATATAGAACTTCGAAAATTTGACGAAAGGATTCATGTCATAACAATTGAATGCATTGTTTCCCTCTTCATGCATAAAAATGTGTTCTTGTCTCAACTTCTTGTAACTTATCCTTGATTTTATGATTAACGTAGCTCTGAGTTCCTTTGTGTTTTGGTTGATATTTCCCTAACAAAAACCCTCGACATTGATTGATGCTGACGTGGCGTTACTGACTCGGGACTCATTGAATAAAACCTGGGAATCAGTTCTTGGGTAATGGTCAGACTCGGGACTTTGTTTAAGTCGAACGCACTAGACTGAGCTCAGCATTGCGACTATCGATGTCATTTGAGTATCGGGGATCGGCCTTCGAAAAAACTAGCACATAGTTTCTTCGTGGGTTATCATCCTTCGAATCTCCTGATACCGAAAACGTCTCGGAAGTCGGCAATCGACGATTATTATTTCATTTTTCATTCAATGCTTATTCTTTAAACCTTTCACTGATGCAAAACTGATCAGTCATCAATGATATTCTTGGTGGTGCTTGTCGCAAAATAAATTTTGCGTCTGCCGATGTTGACAAAGATCGGGACTCGACAACTTTGGGTCTCTCTAGCATTTTCTTTCATGCTTAATCCGTCTAGATGTTGAATTCCTTAAGCGCGTCCGGGAAAACTTTGACTGTCATTTCTCTAATTTAGATATTAGTCTTTTAAGTTAATGATTTTCACATATCCAAGCAAGCTTTTAAAGACTTAATGAGAATCAAAAATGATAAGAAAAGGACACATTTTTCATATCAGACAATGCCAAAAGATCAAGTGGTACCCAAAAAGTGAAAGTTTACGTAGACTTTTTAGGGTGTGTTGAGTGCTCAACAGATTGATCATGTCAGGATTTGTAAATGGCCAAATCCCCTTTTGTGGATTGGTAAATCCATAATTATATCATGCTAATTGGGAAATTCACCCCCATGCCTAATTAAAGTGGTTTTAGCCACTAAGTGAAGAAGTCGGCCCTGCCCAATGAAGAGACACCTCCATAGTGTCTGCCAGCTAGTATAAATAAGAGAGGTCAGTGACTCATTCATTCACTCATTTAGCTCACTCATCTAGTGCACAATTTTATGGGATATTCTCTAGTGTTTTGGCTAAATGTCTTGGCATTGTATTGGCTATCTATATTAAGGAAGTTTTTGCTAGGTTTTCTCCCCCATGAGGGTTTCCTAGGATAAATGTTGTGTATCTTGTGATTATGTTTCTCTAAGTGATCCTGCATATGCTATTATTGTCTAGTAAATTGAAAAGAAACTTAGTAGCTACTCTAAAATTAACATGGTATCAAAGTTAAGCTGAAGAGAGCACATTTCACTCAATAAGAAAAAAATTCATTGTTGTCGTACAAGAAAATTAGGGATTTTGTTGAAGAGTAATTTCAGCCTAAAAACTTATTGGCAAGTGCACCCTATCCCAGTGAACTCATTGACAGCTTGAGCACACTTTTTCAGTGGACATAACTCCCAAAAAGTGAAACCATAGTTTTTACTGGTACTAGAAATCTAGGAAACCAAAATCAGTACTAGAAGTACTAGTCTATATTTGTGCAAGATCATTTTGAAGGGGTAAAAGTTGGATTTTCAAAAAACTAACTACACCAAGCTACTCACCTCAGCCAAGCACATCTCCTGGTAAGTTCATATCTAAACTTTAAGCACTTTCATTTTTTGGTCATTTTCCCAGCTGCAGGTCAAGATGTCTGAAAGCACCAAGCTTGTTGACAAGTTAGAAGGTGTGGATAAATTCTATTCCTGGAAGTATAGAATTACACTCATTCTTGAAGAGAATGACCTAGCAATATTCATCAAAGAAAATGTACCAGAACCAGCAGATGCTATAGCTAAAGAAAAGTACCATAAGGACATGGTTAGGGTTATAAGAATCATTGAAGACTCTATCAAATATCAATTTCTCCCTTAAGTGACATCTAAAGATACCCCAAAATAAATTTTGTATGCCCTAACCAAATTGTATGAAGGAATAAACATTAATCAGAAGATGAACTTGATAACTCAACTCAAGAATACAAAGATGCAGAAAGGAGAAACAATTCATGAATATTTTTGTAGAACATCTCAATTCAAGGAACAACTAGAAGAAATTGTAGATACCCTAGATGAATATGAAATCATAATGATAGCTCTTAATGGTCTCACAATACCTTGGGATGCATTCATCCAAACCATTTTTGCCAGAAAGGAGAAACTACAATTTGACATTCTTTGGGAAGAATTTGTTCAAGAAGAAGCAAGAGTAGCTAACCGAGAAGCAGTACTATTAAGGGATGAAGATCAATCCATAGATGCTCATGATAGAGGAGGAAAGATAAGGTCTCAATTCAATAAGGATACCCATGTACATAAGTAGTCTCACTCCCCAAATAGATCCAGCCATAAAGAATCTCACCCTCCAAGGAGATTCCAAAAGTTTCAGAAAGGTCAAAGAAGAGAATTTAGGATATCTCATCCTACCAATGTTACCATTGTAAAAATATGGGACATATTGCTAAGAATTGTCCAACTAGAAGAGAAGAATACAAGAAGATAAATAACAAAAGACACCATACCCATGAAGTTGAAGATGATGAGCCACCCACAAACATGATTAAAGAAAATATTGAAGACAATGTCTTAATCTCTTCCCTCTCAACATCAGTGTCACCTGGTGAGGACACTTGGCTCATAAATAGTGGGGCTTCCAAGCACATGACAGGTCAAAGAGGCATTCTCTCTAGCCTTACAGAAAATAACTTTCCCCAGAAAGTTACACTTGGAGATTATTACCAATACCCTATCAAAGGAGTGGGAGAGTCCAATTACAAAATTGATTTAGGGACCCTAATGAAGATGAAGGATGTACTATATGTACCAAGTTTTATGAAGAATTTTCTTTCTATCTCATCTTTAGATAAGAAAGGCTTCATGTTTTCATTCATAGATGGTGAAGTCCTTATGTGGCCTAAAGGAAACACCATAGAAGATGAAATTATTATTGGAACAAAAGGTGGCCTATATAAATTAAAATGTCACTCAGATGCAGCCTTGACTCGCTCCACCGAGAGTCCATGTGAACTTTTTCATAGAAGACTAGATCACATCAACTACAAGGCCTTACCATATGTGAGAAAATAATTTATATGTCTACCATATTTCAAGGTTGATCATGAAGGTGTGTG
>JASDQU010372182.1:99311-115272 GCA_032191745.1 Picea mariana | reverse complement strand
TATTTTAATTTTGATTTGTTTCCTAAAGGTGTTATTTACTTAGGTTATCTTGATAAATAAAGGCTTAATTCATGACTCAAGTTTTGATCCTCACATAAACTTTTGGCCTAGGTTCATTTTCTTGGCTTATGTTTTGACCCCCTTCATGACTTGACACTAAGCCTGACTCACCCCATGACTGCTTGAATTGACATGTCACTCTCTTCACTCATTCCTTTGTATCCTTTCCATGATGTCCCTTTGTCCTCTTATAATGGTCATATCAACTTTTTGAAAAGAGAGCGTTGCCAACTCACTAGGAGTTTTTGTAGTGCACTCCTTGTCCTTCATCCTTTACCATGATTTGTTATTATAGCGTTGATGTCATCTCTGCCTTTTTTTCAACACTATGGTTAGTTAAAAAATGACTTTGAGGATTCTTTCTTTATGATCTTGCTAACAATTTTCAAATTTTGAAAGTTCAAAACTCTGCATTGCAAAAAATACCAGTTTGGACCAGTTGGTAGTGGCACTACAAGATCATATGATGAGGTGGATTCGAAGGCCGAGTTGCTCGTGTTAATCTCCTAAAAATTTGATGAACTTTGAGTTATTATCATTCTCCAGGTATTCCATGGTTTCCCTCATCTACATATAAATTTCAAGGAGTAATTATCTGTTGGAGTTTTGGTAGTGATCATGCCTGTAGAATTGGAAGAGGTTTTTTCCCTCACACTTTCCTATTAGTCTTTCTTTCACCCAAACTTGTAGTCACCATCACCTTGTTATCATTCATAAGACATATACTCACCTTGCTCCTGAGTTTTTAGTCTCCAAGAAATCTTTACCTCTTGTATGCGCACTGTGCTACCTAAAACCACTGCTGAAACCATGCTACCTTTTCCCCTGCTTCGTCTACCATTTGAATTGGAGTGTTTTTCAACCTGGTTTTCAAAATCATTCCAGTGGATCCATTCACCATATGATTATTCCTCAGTTTTAAGATCTATAAGCAGTCAAGGGAGGGAAATTTGTAGCCATTGTTTCCTAAGCCAGCAAGCAGTTTGAGTTAGGGGATATTCCTAGAAAGGGGCAACCATTATTCACTATCAAATTCTTATTGAAGTCTGACTCTTTTTCTTTCCTAGCCATCACTGCACCATATCTTGTAAACCTTTCATCCTAAACTATGGAGACACCTTAGAATAAGAAATCACACAAGGGAGGTACTGTGGTTAGAACCAAGCCTGCAGAGATGCATTTATTTGAGGCAGAGCCCATGGCTAGAGAATTTTTTCAAAGGGTGGGATGCCTTAATTTCTGCCAAAATATGTAGAGGGGTCATCCTAAGGTGGAAAGGAAATTTGCCTCACATTTTGATGGCCTGAATACTAAGGTAGGGGACCTAGAGTTTAAGGTGTCTGAGGCCTCTATTTCAGCAGCTACAAGGATCCCTATCAGTGGAGAGAAATGGTTTAAATCCATGGCCTTGAATGCATCCTTTTCAAAATACTTCTTTAATCCAGAGTATCAAACTTACAACCTGTCCAAAGGGGTACCAAGAAATCATCTAATTGAAGAATTTGATAAGATGTTGAAGATCATTCAAAGATACTTCACATGTGAGGGGAGGTTCAATACACTATATCAGTACCATATAAGTCTTTTGTTGCATTTTAGTGGAAAATATTAAATGAACATTCCTTTCTATTTGTTGAGAAGCATAGGGAAAATGTTAGATAGAGTTCAATCCAAATCAAAGGCTGTGGATACTAGTATTTTTCATTATGGGTTGACTAGAATGTTTGTTTCTGAAGAGATGAGAAAGAATGACATTTCATGGGAACAATTCCTTGCTTATGCTCAAATGAAATTAGACATAGAAACCACTCCTTAGTCACAGATACCAAGTCCTTTTCCATCCACTAGTACTGCTACAACAAGAGCTAGAAAGAAAATAAAGAGTAAGGCCCCTGTTCAAGACCAAGAAGCCATTAAGGAAGTTGCAAAAACAAAGAGGAAGGCCTACCATTCTCCACAGAGAGACCTTTCACCCCCTCCTGCACCATAATTAGAAGAGGTCCCTTTCTCTACTAAAGCCACAATCAAGAAAGGAAGGAAACTACACTTCTCTTCATATCCTTCAACAACTAACACAAAGGTCAGAAATCCTTTCACAAGGTCATCAACTCTCAAAGGGGTTGTTGAAGAACAGGTCCTACCAAAGGTTTCCATTATAAAGAAGAAGAGAGATAAGGGAAAAGGAATTGAGAAGGTTGTTTATATAGAATAGGTAATCCTTGTGCAGCAGGAAGATGAAGCCATAAAAAATCTTGTTGAGACTGTCCACATCACCACCCCACCTAGCAACCAGACCTTCAAAATATTGATTAAATAAATCAGGGAAGCTAGGAAAGAGGTGGCTCATCTAAAATCTGAAGCCCTATCTGAAAGGATTAAGATGAAAGAGATCATGGATGGTTACAACCACACTCTTGATTTAGCAATATTTGCAACAAGAAGAGCCCAACCTCTTCATAGGCAACTCAAGAACCTTCATAGGAAAAAAGATACTTTCAGTATCAGAACAGAAATCTCAAAKCATTTTTGCAACAATTCAAGGATGAGATGGCTCAAAGAAACTTGAATATGTTGGTTGAGGATGCCATTGAAAAGGAGAAACCAACAGTCAATAAAAGCATACTTCTAGTGAAGAAGCYTGTTACTACAAAAGGGAAGCATGTTGATGTGCCAAAGGGAAGTCCTCCTTCCACAAGAAGGAGTGTCAGGTTGATGAAGTGAGTGGTGAAAGGTGAGCTCCATTTTTTAGAATGGACCCTTTTTGCAAGGATAAGTGATTGAGAAAATATTACGTTTTTCCACCTATACAGACTTTATAGGCTTCTAATGCATACTGCTTAAGGTTTTTGGTGTTTTGAAAAGAGTTAATCTCTTCAACAAAAATAACACAGACATTCTGTAGCGCTATGGCGCTATAGAATTGTCTAAAACACATATACTATCAGTCTTCTTCCTAGAGCACTACCTAATTTCCTAAGATGGGTGTAGCAATGGTGTTGCTAAATTCCCAGGGTGCTACCAAATCTATTAAGCAGTGAAATGATGGTGCTACCAAATTTGTTTGAGGTCAGGCGCTACACATTCAGTAGGATCAGTTTAGCATGGGAGCTACCAAATTGCATGCAAATACACAAGCAGGCGCTATCAAAATTTTAACAGAGGCCGAATTCTACATAGAGACACACAGGCTCGACACTACCCATTCTACAAACCTATTTTGGAGGTTGTGCTATAGAATTACAGACAATTTGGTAGAGGCGCTACAAAATCTTTCTACCCAGAGCGCTACCAAATGACGCTACCAACTTGTACCAAGAATCAAGGGGTTCAAATTATCATCCTTGTGAGTTGTTGATGATGTGGTGAAAGGCAGAGATGGTAGCTAGTAGCATGATGATAGTCTACAAGCCTCTGTAGGACACTTGGCATGTAGGGAGATTCACATCAAAGAATATCAAGTAAGTTCAAAGTTGGTTGGATCAGTGGCCAACATTTTCCTTTTTTATAGCTTAGTTGTTATCTTAGTTGTTAGAGGAAATAACTATTTAAATAATTTCATGGGAAGATGGCCATCTTGCACCTCCAACTATTTCCTTTTCGTTTTTGTTATAAATACATATTCCAAATGCTTTAGTAGGTTTGAATGGTTGAGCTAGGCTCACTTATTTTGTAATATTTTGATGAAGCTACTGGTTAACTGGTTATGGACTTGATTTGAGACTTCATGATTAATATAAGTTGGATTTCTTACTCCAAATTATTTTCCTCTGATACTGAAGTATTCATGATTGAATGGTTCACATGGATTGTTGTAGTGATATTATGATGAATATCTGATTCTAGTATTGTTATGATGTTCTTCATTTTCATTAAACTTTGAATTCAACAAGATCTTGTGTTTGAGTTTTCCTCCTTAGGCTACTTGAAGATCTGATGTCCATATCATACCTCTTGTTGGCCCTTGTTTATGGAAGTAAGTGAATATTACCAAAGAAAAGGTGAAGTGCAAACTGCGCAGAAGACACACTGACTGAGATCAGGTCGAAGTGGTAAGAGAAGAAGAAAATAAGGGGAGAAGTAAGGGAAGACAAGTCATTGGATGAGAAGACTGAGGAGAACAAATCAACAAGGAATATAGATCGTGGACAACTTAGCAAGCAAAAAAATCCACCAATAGATGATTTGGAGCACCTCGCGGGAAAGAAGGAAGGACAGGCTAGCGAAGCCTAGAAACTGTGGGTCAAGTTGACCTAGGGTCTTAGACACCTAGAGTTTTGTAATTTTAGGGTTTTGACACCTAGGTTTCAGCCTAAGGTTGTCCAAGAGTCATTGTAATGTATAAATAAGGGTCAAGAGAACCTGGGTTGGGAGAGAGAATGTAATGAGAAATTATTTTTGTTGAGAGATAGAAGTATTCTGTTGGGAGAGATTCTCTGTTGTAAGATCTTTAGTTGGGTGCGAAGATGAACCCTAAAACTGGGCGTACAAGGAGAGGAGAGAATGAGAGAGAGTAGGAGAGAGATCTGCAAGATAAGAGCACAGATAGAACTTTATGTTTTCCTATAATATCAAGAAACACGGTTCTGTGGATGTAGCCCTAGGGAGAGGGTGAACCACGTATATCTTGTTGTTCGGTTTGATTGATGTGGTGTTATTTTACCTTCTGATTATTCTATTATTGCATCATTGGGTTAGGTCTAATATATAACTGTGTGAAGTAGGTTTAAGTTGGTAAATGATATCTAGATGATGTGTTGTTGTTGTTTTGGACCCACTTTGTATTTCCTCTGGTCGTAGACACCTATGTCCTGCAACCCCCTATTGATACTTTGAGTGAGACTGTATCTACTTCACAGGTGTTGCCAAAAGGGCCAGTAGTTAGGGCTTGTTGGTGCACTGTTAGAGCTGAACCCTGGGTCTACCCCTGTGCCAACAAATGGTTCCATTTCTAGGACCAAGATCTTCTTGAGGGAATGTCAAGTTGGTTTCCATTGAAGACAAAGATTCATAAGTGGATAGAAGAGAAAGAGAAGTAATTCGCGGAATCCCATAACAAGAACCCTAATGTTAGCACAGAAGACTGGTTGGGAAGGTATGTCTTTACTGATATACATGAGATTTTCTTTGGAGGAATTCATAAGGAGTTATACAAGTGGTTAGTCATATTAGCAGATACCCAGTTTGAAATCAGATATAGACTGCCTGTGGTTTGGACGTCGATACTAATCAAGAATGTCAAGATATTTGATAAATTTGTGTCAAGAGTAGTAGATCACTGGTTTAATGGAACCATTGGAGGGTACATTACCGAGTTTTCTATTGACAGAGTAGATTCATATAGCCAAGTAGAGAGATATTTATTTAAGGTGCTAAGAGGAAAATTTTTACACTTTTTGAAGTTGAAGATCAAGATGCTATTGCATGATAAAAACATCTTAAAGATACAGTAGTTGGCCATATTGAAAAGATAATGTTCAAGAATTCAGACAGCGACAACAACACAGAGGTTGGACATACGCGTAGTGGAAGAAACTTCAGAGAAGTTCCTCTGGTGAACATGTTTGAGCAGAATAATGAACCACTAGCACAGGAAGAAGGGTTCTACAGTGGAGAAGAAGAAGAGTTACTGAACAAGGAAAATTCTGAGTCCACTAAGGCAAAGAAAGGGAAGACTGAAGAACCTCACCGAGAAGAATTAGAAACTTCAGGAAGTGTGTCAACTGCTGAAGCAATTACTAGTACTCCTCCTATTGTTTTAGCAACATTAAGTAACCAAAGTAGTCAGATTTATCAAAGCACTGTTACAATCAGCTCAGTACATACTCAGTCAGGTAACCTAGGAAGATATGTGGAAGATGAGATGAGGCTACCCACCTTTAGGGGAAATGGATCTGAAGATCCTGATCGACACTGGTTTTTATGTGAGGCTGTGTGGAGTATTAAGAATGTCACCAACAAAGTTGTTAAGAGATATCAGTTTAGTACTAACCTAAGAGACCACACACTGAGTTGGTACATGAAGTTCGTCCAAGGAGTTGCATAGCAGAAATCGTTGAACGAGATTAATACTGTGTTTATTGTTGAATTCAAGAAACCCAAGTCAGAATCACAATGCATTACAAATATGAAGGAAATCAAGTAGAAAGTAGTTGAACCTGTTTGCGAATTTGATCAAAGGTTTAAGACCTTGACAAGCCATTTGAGTTTTCATATCCCAGATGAGCAGAACAAAGAATGGTTCATTGCTTCCCTCCCACCACACATCAGATTCCCTCTGATGCAACAAAATATTGCTTCACAGGCTAAGGTGTTGGAGATCGCCATGAAACTATAATCATCCCCTATGGGAGAATCCAGCTCAGGTATGAGTCAAATTTTGAGTCAGCTAACTAGCTTATCTCTACAGATCGAAGATATGAAGAAGGAAAAGGGAAAAGATAAAAGAGAGGACATCTGGTGTATCAGATGCAAGTTAGAAGGTAATGATAAGGAGCACTGTCCCCTATTTCATGAATACCTATCCTCTGGAGATCCGAGCCATTTGAAGCAGGTTACTCTACCTTGGTGTGACATATGTAGAAATAGGCATCACCTTGGAGAATGTTATTACATGCAAAAATATGTCTAGACACATTCCAAACTTTACTACACATTCTGTAAATCTTTGGGTCATGATGAGAAATATTGTAGGGCTTATGACCTCTTGCATGAAAGGTTAAGGGACACATATAGAATTCAAGGTGAAGTACAACAGGAAGAGAATACTACGCATTTTAACTCCCTAGGAAGAAGAAACTTCAACCCTCATGGTGGATTCAGAGGAAAAGGGTGAGGAGGAGGTATGGGTCGAGGTCGAAGTCAGATCATTTTTTATAACTGTGCACAACTAGGAGATTTGGCAAGGGTATGTCAGAACCCTTGTACCACTTGCAGCTATTGCAACTCATTTGAACATGTCATAGAATATTGTCCTGCGTTGTTAGCCAAACTTCAAGAGAGACGAGGAGGAAACCAACAAGTACAACTAATCTCAGCAGAACCTCGTGGAGTGGATCCCAGATTCATTGTTATCACTAGACGAGGTGTTGCTACAGGAGAAGACAAAGTGACCCCAAGGAAGATTACAAATGAATCAAGGGTCAGAAAAATTGTAAAGAAGACACAGGAGTTTGATCCAAGAAAAGAGAAATAGATATTTGAGGAAGTAAGAAACAAATTTGGGAGAGATCAAGATTCTTCATCAAAGGCTCAACCAGAAGTAAGAGAATGTGGGATGCCTCTAGCATTTGATCAGTCTGCTTCACTCAGAGAAGGAAAAGAGGTAAGTATGCTTATGGAATTCTTATGCACTTGCATTAATTTGATTAAGGATGAAAGATCTGTACAAGAGATACAAAATTTGATTAGACAATATGAGCTAGGAAAGGTAGATCCCTTACTGAGTAGATAAGTACATCAAGTATCTAAAAAGAGAATGACAAATAGGGAACTACACCTTAATGCTCAGATTGTAGATTATGATATAGATTATGTGGTCCTCAACTTAAGGTCAGAGGTCAATGTTATGACGAAGCAGACCTGGGCACTAATGGGAAAACCTAAGTTGATCTATTCCCCTATTATGCTTAGGATGGCTAATCAACAGGTAGTAAGCCCCTTTTGGAAGGCTAGAACATGTCCCTGTGGACATCGACGGGTTCAGAACGTTTGTAGACTTCAAAGAAATTGAGATGGTTGATGATAGTTGTCCCTATCATGAGTTGTTAGGAATTGATTGGGCCTTCAATAATTCTACTATTGTTGACTTAAAGAAAATAATAAAGACATTTGAAGGTGAGGGCCTTAGGGTCATTACACCTATGGATTCTAGTGAAGGTTGCGTATACATAGAGCCTATCAGAGAAGAAGACTATGCATAGGAGCTAGAGAATATATACAAATTGACAGCGAGACAATAGGATTACATTAATCCTACAACATATGGGAATTTAAGCTAGAAAAGTGACAATGCATGTTCATCAGATTTGAAAGAAGCACTAGAGAATTTCCAAAACAAAATCTATGAATTTTCTGGGTGGCGATGTGCTAGATTGACCAGAGAAGTTCACTGGATTGACACAATAGTAAGTAATTTTCCCACCTTTGATGGTTTGAATCACTTAGAAAATTTCTTACTATAATTTGAAGAAATTGTACCAGTACAATAGAGACTGTTGGCACTAGACAAGGCTTTGAAAGCAACGCCAGCAAGATAGTGGGGAGCACACAAGCAGGACATCGCGGACTGGGTGCAATGTCGCACTTTGATGACAATACGATTCTCAGATCAGATAGAAGGATGCAAAGTTAGATACATAGTTCACAACTATCTGAAAGACCATGTGCTAAGTTGTGAGGAAGCCTGGAGAAACATTCCTCAAGAGCAGTGGGTGCATAAATTCATTAACATGCTGGATACAATGCCTATCAATTGGTATCTACAAGCAGAACTGCACCTCACCACTACAGATTGGCAAGGTATGACTCAGAGTTTCATAGCTACATTTTTATTTGAATGTCAACACCCTATAGTAGATCAAGATTTATAGGTTGTAAGACATAAATTATTTGAGGAGCCACCTAACCTCCCTCTGGAGCAATATGAGGATGAATGGACTGCACCTCTTCCGAAATTGCAAGGATGTTACAATATCAATGTCAATGAAGACGATGATCCTAGGAATGTGAACATCGTAGAAACAAAAGGATAGAGAGACATAGAAGGACCAGGATTCAAACTACCTTATATTGGACAACCAATTAAAATAAGGAAATTCAATATTGGGACAGAGAAAGCACCTAAGGTAGCCAAAGTTGGAGATTATTGGGATGATTCCACTATTGATATGATCATAGAATTACTACGTGAATATCAGGACTTGTTTCCAACCAAGTTCAATGATATGAAGGGAATTAAAGGACCCATGGGAGATACGAAGATTCCCTTGAAACCAAATGCAAGGCCAGTCAAATAGAGACCCTACAAATTGAATCCCAAATATAAGCAAAAAGTTAAGATTGAATTAGATCGAATGCTAGAAGAAGGAGTCATAGAACCTATTGAAGGGTCATAATGGATTAGCCCTATGGTGGTTCAAGAMAAAAAAATAGGAGAGATTAGAATCTGTGTAGACCTGAGAAAACAGAATGATTCATGTCTACATGATCCCTTCCCTACACCATTTACTGATGAAGTGTTAGATAATGTGGGAGGACAAGAAGTCTACTCCTTCACCGATGGATTTTCARATTATCACCAGATTAGGATTGCCAAGGAAGATCGCCATAAGACCACATTTGCAATAGAATGGGGATCCTACCAATACACAATGATTCCTTTTGGATTGAAGAATGCACTAACCATMTTTTCTAGGGTGGTCGTCGAAGCATTCAAGGAGTTTTTACATAAATTCTTGGAAGCCTGTTTTGATGATTGGACTATTTTTAGCTTATTGCAAAATCATATTGAATGTTTAAGACTAATGTTGGATAAGTGTAGACAATGTCATATTTCCCTAAACATAAAGAAATGTATTTTCTTTTCACCCTTTGGAGTGTTGCTAGGCCATATTGTGTGTAAGTAGGGGTTGTTGGTAGATCCGTCCAAGATTTCCATTATTGTTGATCTACCCCCTCCTACTTTAGTTAGACAGTTATGCACTGTGATGAGACATACTGGATACTATAGGAAGGTCATTAAGGGCTATGCACAAATTAAAACACATATGGAGAAGATTTTGAAAAAATATTGTCAATTTCACTTGACAGAAGAATGCCCGTAGAGCTTCGACACACTGAAACAGAAAATGGTTACTGTGCCTACTATGTTTTTTCCAGATTGGAGTAAGGAATTTCATGTGCATGTTGATACATCATCTATTGCATTAGGAGAAGTGTTAGCACAAGTAGCAGCAGGAGATATTGACCATTCGTTAGCCTTTTCTAGCAAGAATATCTCAACAACTGAGATAAATTACACTACCACTGAGAGAGAAGGATTAGCCATAGTGTATGCGTTCCAGAAGTTCTGACACTACTTATTGGGAGGACACTTTAAGATGTTCACTGATCACTCTATGCTAAAATACCTAGTCGACAAGCCAATGTTGGGGGGAAGAATATGCAGATGGCTATTGCTATTCCAGGAATATGATTTTGAAATAGTGGTCAAGCCAGGGAGAATGAACAAGGGACCTGACCACTTGTCTAGGTTAGAGCATGGAGAGGAACCTACTATTTTGGAGGATACACTACAATATGCATAGTTTCTAGCCATAATAAGGTTTGATGATCACTTTTCCGAGATAGTCTAGTTCATATCAATAGGAATGGCACCTCATGAATATACAATCATTCAGAAAAAAGCAACTGTGATCAAAATCTGGACCAGGGGTCAAATTTTAGCTCAAAAATCAACATTCTCGGAATTGCCTCAAAACGAATGGGTGCGTAGCCCTCTTTGTCATGAATCCAATGCAATTCATTTTGTCTCAAATGAACGTCAGGAGAGAGAGATATTGTGATCTATTCGAATCGCCAAACAGGAAAAAAAAAGGATGCTGATTGTGCAGTCCGTACAGGCTGACGTGGCAGAGGTGACATGGCTTGACCGTACATGATGATGTGGTAGAGGTGATGTGGCAGAGCTGAGTTGGCAGTTTTGGATTGGCTGATAGTTGGGCGAATCAGTTTGTGACACGTGGCATATTATGGTCAAATTGTATGGTTCCACATGGCCCAATCATGGGCTGCCATGTGGCACCCCTTTATTTGGTTTTTGGTTTATAAAATTTTATTGGAGTCCGTGGGGTTCGACCCCCGGACCTCCCACACCAGCCAAGTTTTAAACCAAGTCTGCTCGACCAATACGCCATACATTATTTCCTATTAACTATATGATTTCAAAATTATATAACTTCGTTTTATATGTATGTCGGCGGAGGGTCGGGCCGGGGCTTAGCCCCGGCCCGTGGTTTTTCTATATTACATATGATCATGTTATATGTGCACAGGAGTGTGATTCAAATGGAGCCCCTGGTCATGTTATATGCCATATGACCCCAAATATAATGGTTGGTGTTTTAATTTGTGGTTTGAATGGTTTAAAATGACCCGCCATGTGTCATGGTGTTATTTGCTATGAACTTAGCCCCTCTTTGCGCTAGCCCGTGGTTTCGGGTGGTTGCTCATATGCCCGTGATCTTGATGGTTAGGGACTGGGCGCACCTAACCATTTGACAGTTTATCCATTTATGCGATGCTGGGTTTAAACACGCATTCTGAAGCGTGTTCTTGGTTCAAGCACACAGAGGTGCGTTTTGGCGAACCGGTTTCAACAAGCTTGAAGGAAGAGGATGGTAGGAGGTCTATCTTTCTCATTTTTTGGCCGATTGAGGTGCCGTAAAAGCCCAGCTAGGGGTTTTTGGATGTCCTGAATCCATTGGCACTGTTATCAAGGCCATTTGAAGACTTATTTTTCAGGATTTTAGCCATTGAAGTTTCAGCAAGCTCTAGGGAGCTTGAAGCCCTCATTGATTGAGGACATGTTTTGGTGAGCCTATGTTTGTTTTCTGTGATTGAATAGCCATTTTTGGCTAATTAATATGCTTTGAACACATTGGGACAGGTTTTAGAGGCTGTTGAGAACTTTTATAGGTGTTTTTTCCAAAGAGAATCTCAGGGAAGCTTATGGCCACATGTAGAAGAGGTCATACCCGGATGAGCCATGATCCGTTTTCAGAGTTCTATCAGTCATTTTTGGGGTTTTTATGTGTTATGATCTCAATGGTACAGTATTTTTTTCCATTGGAGTTGAGAAGAAGATTGTAAAAGAACTTTTGACAAATTAATCCCAGAGAGCCAAGTCCATTGATGGAGGCTCAAAGAGATGTAGCCTAGAGGGGGGTGATCTCCTTTATCATGTTGTGATTGTTCTGAGTTTGATGGTTTATTTGTTGCAAGTTATGTTGTTGTGTATTTATTGAAAGTACATATATAACCATTTGAAAGAACATATCCTCACACATAAGCATTTACAAGAAGATACATGAACTTAACACATAAGTTTTATCTTTCATATTTTTAACACATGAAGCAAGGTCCTGTAAAGTTTATTTTTAATGAAGTAGAGGGTGCTTGCATAGCATAACAAGTCAGCCTTCTATTTTTAGATCAAATTGGTAGTTCGCGCTACATATTTTTCATTTATAGCTGGACATCTATACAATATGGAACCTGATGAGATCTTGAGGAGATGTGTTATGGAGGCAGAAAGACCACTAATTTTGGAAGAAGCACATAAAGGCATCAAAGGAGGGCACTATGTAGGAAAAGAAACAATGCAGAAGGTTCTGAGAGCTAGCCTCTGGTGGCCCACTTTACATAGAAATACTAAGGAATACTATAGAGTCTACGATGTATGACAAAGAGTTGGGAAACCCTCCATAAGATATGAGATGCGTTTATCACCCTATCTAACCTTACAGGAATTTCATAAATGGGCCATTGATTTCATGGGACATATCAATCCACTAGGAAAGTGCACAGGAACAAGATACATCATCACTGCGACACAGTATTTGACCAGATGGGCAGAAGAAAGAGCAGTTAAGGACTAGAGTGCAACTATAGCTACACGTTTTATATTTGATGATATCATAATCAGGTTTGGATTCCCGAAGATCCTCCTAAGTGATCAAGGTACACATTTTATTAATAAGACTATTGAAGCCTTGACTCAGGAATTTAAAGTTCATCACCAGAAGATCACTCCATAGCACCCACAAGCGAATGGTACAATTGAAGATTTTAACAAGATCTTGGAGACTGTGTTGACGAAGATTTGCAGTGTGAACAAAGATGACTGGGATTTTAATAGGAGTACTAGCCATCTTATGGGCCTATAGAACCACTTGTAAGAAGCTGACAATGAAGACTCCATTTAAGCTGGTTTATGGTCTAGAAGCAGTAGTACCTATGGAATATTTAGTTCCTAGTCTAAGAATTGCAACCTTCACAGATATGGATGACACTTGCATTGTACAAGAGAGGTTTGTGAAGTTGGTAGATCTAGAGGAAGACATATTTATTGCAGGATTCCATCAACAGGTACAGAAGGAACAAGAAAAGGATTACCATGAAAGACACATAAGGAAGAAAGCCTTTAAGCAAGGAGATCTGGTATTGGTATATGAAAAAAAGTTCATGAAGCATCCAGGGAAGTTCAGAACACATTGGCTTGGGCCATTTGAGGTCACCTATGTTAATGAAGGAGGAGTTGTGTAGTTGAAGATACTGAATGGAGAGTGGAAGGAAGGTTTAGTGAATGGGAGCTGGTTGAAATTGTACTATGACAACCAGTTACCTCACAGCTCTCAGTAAAATCATAAGGAGATGGGTCTAGGTACCAGGTGTAGTTGAAACTAGGTACCAGACATAGAAAAGAAAGTATACAAAGGGAAGAAAACAGATAGAGAAGAAAAGAACAGGTTGCTCTGCGCAGTCTGAAATTAAAGTGAAACATAAGGTTTAGACCTGAAGTGCCTCGGGATGAGTCACATGTGAGTGTTGGGGGCTTGTTGGCTCTTGGTTATGGAAGAAAGCAAATATTACAGAATAAAACGTGAATTTTGAACTGTGCGGAAGACACACTGAATGATATCATGTCGAAGTGGTTAATGAAGCAGAAACGAAGGAGTGAAGTAAGGTAAGAAAATTTGTTGGATGATAATATTGAGGAGAACAAGTCAACAAGGAAGATATATCATGGAAAACTCAACAAGAAGAAAAATCCACCAATAGATACTTTGGAGCACCTCGTGGGAAATAAGGAAGGACAAGTTGGCAAAGCCCAAAAAATGTGGGTCAAGTTGATCTAGGGTTTTAGACACCTAGGGTTTTGGCATTTTAGGGTTTTGACGGCTAGGTTTCAGCCTAAGGTTGTTCGAGAGTCATTGAAATGTATAAATAAGGGTCAAGAGGGCATGGTTTGGAAGAGAGAATGTAATGAGCAATTATTTTTGTGGAGAAAGAGAAGTATTCTGTCGGGAGAGAGTTTATGTTGTAAGATCTTCAGCTGGGTACGAAGATCAAACTTGCAGCTATGTGCGTAGGGAGGGGAGAGAAGGAGAGAGAAGGAGAGAGATATGAAAGCTAAGAGTGCAGATAGAATTGTATGTTTTCCTATAATATCAAGAAACATGGTTTTGTGGACGTAGCCCTAGGGAGAGGGTGAACCACGTATATCTTGTTGTTCGATGTGATTGGTGTGGTGTTATTTTGTCTTATGATTATTCTTTTATTTCATAATTGGGTTAGATCTGAGATATAATTGTGTGAAGTAGGTTTAAGTTGGTAAATGATATCTAGATGTTCTTTTGTTGTTGTTTTGGACCCACTTTGCATTTCCTCTAGTTGTAGACACCTGTGTCCTACAACCCCCTATTGCTACTTCGGGTGAGACTGCATCTACTTCGCAGGTGTTTCCAAAAGGGCCAGTAGTTAGATCTTGTTGGTGTGTTGTTAGAGATGAACCCCAGGTCTGCCATTGTGCCAACATCTCTACATTTGTCTCATCAAATTCTTCTCTCTATTCCCCTTTACTCCCACTTACTAACTGAAGTTGATCAACACCTCAATTTCTTGTGCATGCTAGCCCAAAGTTTGGAGTTAGAACATTATTATGTTTAGTCTTATCCATTTGACCTCTTTAAAACTCATTTACATTTACACATAACCTGATGGGTACTGGGCTTACCTTCTATGCAATATGAGGGTGATTCCTAGTGCTAACAGGATGCGATGTGAACACTCTTCCTAATAAGACCTGGGAAACCTTAGGAAATCCTAGGTTGATATATTCCCCAATTTAGCTAAGAATGGAAAACTAATATTGTATTTTCCCAACAGGAAGATTGGAGAGTGTGGAAATATATGTTATGTGAGTAAAGATCATAGCTGACTTTGAAGTGATTGAAATCATGGGGGATAAGGACCCTTACCCTGCACTACTTGGAATTGATTGGGCCTACGAAAACTATGTAGTAATTGACTTAAATAAAGACACCATGACCTTTGAGGCTGAGGGAATCAAGGTAGTTCAACCCTTGGATCCAGATGTAGGACCCAGATATACAGAGCCAACAGACAATAATATGGAGGGAGAAGACTTGGATCCGTTGTATAGTGTAACAACTGGGACAAGAGATGATTATATAAATCATATTGTTGATGGATCGGTAAGTTGGAGGAGTATACAGTCAGTAGATGAAGATTTAGAATTGGCATTTGACAGTTGGTAGCAAGGCTCATACAAACAATTATCAGGGAGATGCACAACTATCAGAGAAACCGAATGGGTTGGGACCGAAGTCAGAGAACACCCAGTATATGATGTCACCTCAGGACTCAACAACTTGTTGACGGGCGAAATTGACCGTCCGTCAACTGGGAGAGTGGAACCGGTTCGGGGTTGTCCAAATAACCCAAGCCGTTTGGAATGGATCACCCTGACGAGTTTAACGGCTTCATTGGCCACTCTAAGGTATCCTAAGGAAGCCAAAGAGAAAAGATGATCTGAGCTAAGTAATCTAACTAAACTAAATAAAGCAAGTTAACTATAACTAAATACAAGAAACTAACTAAAATAAAAGAAACTAGAAACTAATAAAACAAAGAAAGGAACTAATATACTAAATATAAACTATCCTAACTATTCTATCTACAAACTACAAATTACTCTTATAATAACTCAAATCAACTATCTAATTATCAGTTAATATTTCTTATTCACAAATGTACACTATAAACAACCTACAGATTTAATTAAAACCTGTAAAACTCATGTGTTCACTGCCTTAGGACA
>JASDQU010372182.1:37145-98188 GCA_032191745.1 Picea mariana | reverse complement strand
AAATCACCTAAACTAAGGAAAGAAAATGCAAGTAAAATCTGTAGATCATCCCCTAACTGCTCATGATATCTATTGCCAATTCGAATTTTCCTACAATAGAACACAAAGATCAAATTAGAAGGATATTTTATTAAGAAAACAATAAAAAATTGACTCTACAGACTTAGCTACAGAATCATCTGATTCTGTAGCTAGTCAAAATAGCAAACAGGACCAGATATAATCAAATAAAATCAAATCCAAAATGGATTACTAATAATTCAATTAAAATTATCCTTTAAATTAAACCAAATTGACAAGAATACAATCGGGACAGGGTAAGAATGCTCTGTTTTTCCAACTTCCATAAAATCAGACCAAATCTTAACATGACTGTTTCATAAATGCAATCAATGGCGAACCAAATTGTATAAGATACGAGACAATCATAATTGATTTGCATAGGATTCATATCATTTAATCAATTGCCAATATAGAAAATCCATCACAATTATCCATAGAATCCAGCCATAGACTTCATTCGCTGAGTTTCAAACAGTTCACAGGTATGACCGAAATAATGGTCGTAACTATCATTGACTAGTTATAGTCATAACAACAGATTGATATCATTCAGTTAAAAGCATGATATGTAAATTGCTTCCATTGTAATCGGATGAAATCATACTCCATGAGTATCGATCCAACGATTTTCATGTTTTATCACCACACAGCCAACAGACAGAGGCGTGATAAAATCGACAGAATCCATGAACTGGGCAATAATCAACACAAATCTTTACTGAGTTAATTATAGAAACAATATCGTAACCCTGAGCAGAATCCAATTCAAACAAGAAATGAGAATCGAATAAGTCGCAATTTGGTTATGTATCAACAGAAAAGTATCAGATCTGGTCGAAAAATATTGAAAATAGTTAACCCATTTATCAATCATATTCAATCATAACCAACTCAAATCATACCATTGACTGTTTTCAAAAATCAGAATACCAACAACAGTCTATTTTTAACAACTTCACTTATCAACAGAGCATCCAACTGAAGTTAAATTTGAACAATAAGATCTATCCGACGATCCATCGAATCAAAACCAAATCCAATCGAAGCTTAAACTATAACGAAAATTGATTTATCAAAACAAAAATTATATACAGCAAAGCATGCTTATGTAATAGAGCAAGTCAAAGATATACACAGAGTTTATGAAAGTGCGATATAAATGAGTGAAAGTTATACCAGCGCAGTTGTTGAGGCTATGTCAATTTTGAATTGACAATTGCTGTAGCAGACTCGACATTTTTGAACAGAATTGTACCAGTAGTTCGTTGCTTCTTGTTGTTAGGTTGCACCTTTGCATTCTGACTAGTGAGCTTTGCCACTTGGTTTTCCAAATCATGGATCCTGGATTGCAACATTGGTACATCCAAGTAGTATCTTTCCAACCATAACCCACACTGATCGCAAGGTGGAACAGTAGGTTGAGCAGTCGAGGGTTTCGATGATTCACCGAGGGTTCCATGGGGTGGTTCGATGCCAGGAAAGTCAGGATTATCCCGCAGACAAGGAGGTGAATTCTTGACGAAGTCATAAGGAGGTTTGCCACACAAGCCTTCTAAGTAAGGATACTCTTCGGTGAGAAAACGTTCAACCTCTGAATCAGAGTCCTCGCTGACCACGATAGGCTCTGATTTGGCAGGGGGTTTGGGTTTATTCCTCGACATGTGAGAGATTAACCTAGCATTTTTCTTTCTTTTAGAGTTAGCACCAGTTTTGGCTTTAGGATTTTTGGTTGCGGGTTTATCAATTTCAACCTGTTTAGTCATAGCCATAGGCAAAATTGTAGGTGGGTCGGGTAGAGGTTTGGGTAGAAAAACATTGTAAGGCACAGGGGGAATAGGCTAGGTTTCGGCCACCATAGGTTTATCAACCTGCGGAGGGTTCGATTCTTCAAAGCCATTACGGCTGAGAAAATCATCCCAATTATCACGACGTAACCCCAACTCATAAACTATAATCATTTTAATCAACCCCAAATGGAAGAGGCTGGTATCAACCAGGTTACGCTTGTACCTTTTAGCCATCTTGAACAAAATTCTATGCAGATAGTGGGGCATACTAAGTTCGAAACCCATAAAAACCATCAATAGACAAAGATGAAATAGGAAAACAAACCCGTACCTCCCCTCGCAAGTAATGAATTGCTTGATTATCATTAGCAGGTCATTCCAGCGTGGTTTTAGCATTTTTGCAGGCAAACCTCTGTCGCACGAGTTCACTGCTCGAGATTGGAATAGCAATGTCCACGGGACATCGTCTACCTTGCAACTCTTCGACCATTTCTGTCCCGTAACAGGCAGGCTGGTTTCCGAGCTAAGAAACTGTTCAGTGATTTCAAGTTGGACATCTCCAACTTTGGCTCGGCAACCATCTAATGATAACGCAAATTGCCGAGCCACAGTATGGTTATAACCATCGAATTTCCTTATGAACGGGAGCCACCCGAGATTATCCAGGTCGCTATAAGTGCCATCAAACATGAGAAGTGCTTGGCACCCGTTGGGCTAGGCCCTTACGACAGGAGCCATGGCTTCTATACATGGTAGGGTTTGGTTTAAACAATGCAAAACGCAGGAGTAAAATGATGAGGCTTAACAGCTGCAAGCGCAGAAAACAGAATGAATCAATGTAATGTGTGTGAAGGTGGTGGGATTACCACCACCATGCAGTGTATTAATGGCTGCGTACAACATTGTTCCATCAGTAATCATAGCGTTTAAAACATATTAATCGGCCAACCCAAATCGGTGTATAACCATATCAGCGTGCCATCAATCCAATGTAGAACCAAAACCATATGCTATATTCATGCGCCAAGTGTATAGTTCAATCCAACATGAAATCAAAAGTTTCACCAATGCACCATCGTATTAATCATTAAATCAAAAGAAAATGTTTAAACCAATGTTAATCCAATCGTGTTATTGCATAAATTCAAACTATCAGACCAAAAGTTTACCCGATCGGGGTTTATAATTCAAACCTTTGCCATACAAATCGAAACTCATATATTGATCACGCGCTCATAGCATAACAAATAATAAAAGTCTTATAAAACATTATGACCAAGGATTTTGTAAAATTGACAAGCCAAAGGTTTAAAAACAATAAGGATCATATCATATGAAATCAACAATCAATCACGACCCTTATAGAATCAAATATAACCCATAACTCAATATGTTTAAAATCTCATAAATCAAAATGCACAATCAAAGTAAGAGTAAATAAATGGATATGGTATGAAAGAATACCCCAGTCACTTAATAGTAAACCAAAGGTAAGTGCCTTTCAACAGATGATAACAGTCCAAATAACGATGAAGAGGTTTTCACACTTTTAGTTGTGAAAACTGAATCGAAATCAAATCACAATTATCTCAAGAAATGAATACAATGTCTTGTTGCAAAATGCGACGATGACTTGTCGTATAGGGGACAAGTAGGTGTAGGTAGCTATTTAGGGAGATTTAAAAAAAATTGAATTGGCTGCCAACACAACTTTCTTCTCAACATGGATGAAAAGGTAGTAGAGGATCARRGGATCTCAGTACTAGATACATCCCTTTAGGACACCCTTTCCAGATGGTGGGATAATCATAAAGCCTCACTCAGAACTTGGGACGATGTAAAGAAAGYTGTCAAGTATAGGTTTTAGAATAAGGAGAAGMTAGAATCATAGATGCAAATAGATTTCCAAGCTGTGCAATTGTTCAATGAAGAATCTGATCCTAAAGTACATATTGAACAATACATGGCATAGTGGAAAGATGAGGAAATACCATCTCACTTCTGGGTTCAGGTATTTCCCCATTCTCTAGGTCCAATCTYGAAAGCTTGGTTCATACATGAGAAAACAAGAATACATACCAAYGACTGGAAAACCTTGGCAGCTCATTTTTGCAAGGACTTCTCGTTTACAAGTAAGTACCTTGAGCTTGAAGTAGTCCTGCAAAATATTAAATAATTTATTTTTACAGATAATAGTAGTCAAAAATCAAACCTACTGGTATGTCCAAATCATAGCCAATAACTTCATACTAACCTTCAATTACCCTCCACAAAGAAGCCTATAGAATGCTATAATATTAGCAGGGATTCATAAATCCCATATGACTTAGAGGAATTGAGAAACCTAGCCATTAAAGAGACAGAAGGGAACAAAGAAATCCATAACACTATACCCAGTCAGACTGATATTTCCTACAATCACCCATTAAAATTGCGCAAATTCAATATAGGTACCACAGAGCAACCTAAGATAGATATGGTGGGAGACTACTAGGATGAGAAAACTAGTCAAGAGATACAAAGCTTGTTGCAGGAATATGATGATTTGTTCCCAAAGACTTTTTCTGAGTTAAAGGGAATCAAAGGAGTTATGGGAGAAATGAAAATCAAATTGAAACTAGGATTCAAGAATATGAGGCATAAACCATACTATCTTAACCCTGGAGTAAAAGAGAAGGTTAAGAAGGAGATAGACAAGATGTTGGAAGCGAGACTCATTTTTGCAGTGGAAGAAGCAGAACGGGTCAGCCCAATAGTCATGCAAAGAAAGAAAGGCAGAGATGATATCAGGGTTTGTGTAGACTATAGAAGACTTAACTTTGCATGTGTTCATGACCCTTTCAAAAAACCTTTTACCAATGAGGTGCTAGAACAGGTTGTGGGGAAGGAAGCGTACTCATTCACAAATGGATGTTAAGGGTACCACCAAGTCAAGATTTCCGAAGAGGAAAAAAAGAAGACCACATTCATAACAAAATGGGGATATTTCACATACAATGTGATGCCATTTGGCTTAAAGAATGCCCCTGCAGTTTTCTCCAAGATTATAATTGCAGCTTTTAGATATTTTATTCACAAGTTCATAGAGGTTTATATGGATGATTGGACGATATATATTTTTCTCGAGGAACATGTAGCATTGTTGCATTTTATGTTTGACAGATGCAGAGACTTGTAGATATCATTGAATCTTATAAAGTGTATCTTCTACGTACCACATGGGAATTTGTTGGGACACATAGTCAGCTGAGAAGGAGTATTGGTAGACCCAGCCAAATTTGCAATTATTGTGAACATGCCACCACCTATGAGTACTAAAAATTTGCGCTCCACGCTGGGACACATAGGGTACTATCGCAAGTCCATTAGAAGATATGAAACCATTACTACACCACTGTAAAATCTACTGAAGAAGGGTGAAACATTCCAATGGACTCCAAAATGTGATAAGGAATTTGAGACCCTAAAGGAGAAGCTTAGCACAACACCGATTTTGATATTCCCAAACTAGTAAAATTATTTTCACGTCCATGTAGATGCTTCAAGAATTTCCTTAGGATTTATCTTAGTGCAACCTGGAGATGGATCCATGGATCATCCTACCTATTTTGTGAGTCAGAAGTTGTCAAAAGCAGAGAGAAACTACACAACAAGAGAAAGGGAGGGTTTACCCATGATCTATGCTTTGCAAAAAATTATACATTATTTGTTAGGTTCTCATTTTAAGTTCTTTACTGATCATTATGCATTGAAATATCTAGTTAACAAAACTATATTGGAAGGGAGAATTTGTAGATGGTTGCTATTATTTCAAGAATTTTCTTTTGAAGTAATTGTTAATCCTGGAAGATGCAACGTAGGACCAGATCACCTATCTAGATTAAAGTCAAGGGAAAGTGGTTGAGCAATTGAAAATCAGCTCCCAGATGCAGACTTGTTCCGGGTTGAGGCCATACCAGAGTGCCTAGAGGAAATAGTTGTTTTCTTAAGTACAGGGACCTACCCATAAATGTATTTCACAACCCAAAAATTCCATATGGTTGTCAGAGTAGTGGATTACCAGTTGATGTCCAGACAATTGTATAAATTGGGAATAGATAATATCCTCAAAAGATGTGTCCTAGATCATGAAAGACAAGATATACTATGGGAATTACATAGTGGAGTTGCGGGAGGACATGTAAGAGGGAAGGCCACTGCGCAAAAAGTTATACAAGCTGGAATTTGGTGGGCAAAAATCTTCAAGGATGCAAAGGTATATTCTAGATCATGTAATGTTTGTCAAAGAGTGGGTAATCTGTCATGACGAGATGAATTACCACTTCAACTAGTTCGAGCTCTACAGGAATTTGAGAAGTGGTAAGTTGACTTCATTGGACCGATCAACCCCACAACCAAGCATTCAAAGGCTAGGTACACCATTACCACAACTGACTAACCTACATGTTGGTTTGAGGCAATAGTTGTTCAGGACTGTTCGACCGATACTTCTACTAGATTCATTTTTGAGAATATTATCACTCGATTTGGATGTCCTAGGATCCTAACTAGTGATCAAGGAGCTCATTTTATTAGTAGCACTATAGCCAAGATTATAGCAGAGTTCCTGATCGAACATCACAAAGGCAGTCCCTACCATCCGCAGGCCAATGGAACAATAGAAGCATTCAAAAATATTATGGAGAGAGGGTTAACAAAGGTTTGTTGTGCAAATCGGGAAGATTGGGATGACAGAGTTCCAATAGTACTATGGGATTATATGACAACCACAAAGAAGCTCCACATGTACATGTCGTTCCAACTAGTTTATGGGAAAGAGGCAGTGGTGCCTACAAAATTCATCACTCCAAGTTTGTACATTTCACAGATCACACATATGTCGGAGGAAGAATCAGATGCGCAAAGACTTATGGAGTTACAAGAAATAAAAGAGACCATGTTTTTAGTAGACATCCATCAATTGGTTGAATAAACAAGGAAAAAATATTGGCATGACAGGAACATTAAAACTGAAGTATTTGCACAAGGAGACAAGGTTCTACTCTATGATAGTCAATACTAGAAGCATCCTGGAAAGTTGCGCATGCATTGTTTGGGACCATTTATAATTGCGGATATACGACCTTTAGGAGCAGTCAGACTCGCACAACTGGATGGTATGTTGTGGCCATAATGGGTGAATGGCACTCACTTGAAACCCTACATGTCTCAGAACTTAGCTAAAAGGATTTTTTATCTAATCCGAAGGAGTGTGTATAATAGTTAGATTTGAGTTTTCTAGTTTTTTTTTTCTTAAATTCAGTTAATAAATTTGATGTGTGTAGTGTTGCGCCACGTCATGTAGTTGATTTTTATGTTTAATTATCGATTGATTTAGAATGATTGACTCAATAGCGTAGGATCAAAAGCATAAAGAATCCATTAATAAAAGTCATTAATATGACGGGGAGCCCTTTGTGGTTGGAGGGAGAACTAATCCTAATATGATTTGAGTCCATGTGCCACACAAACCTAATCTAGTTGCAGCCTTTATTGCCATTACAGTACTCCATATGAATTCAGTTAAGCCATAAAGCCGTGATATGCAAAGATTCCATTGTTATTCACATCAGGATTCCCACCCATCAAATGAAAAGGCTTGAAACTGGCCACATCCCTATCCAACTTGCACAAGTAAATGCAATGCCCGAGAAACACTACATAAGCACACCGCTAAATGCACAAAGATTTTCAGGGAAATCAACGATTGGATCGGAATCATCACTAGACGCAACCAGGTCTTGGAGGATGTGCGCACCAAAATCCAGGTGTTGAATGAAGAATATGCAGCCATGATGGATCCATTGGAGAAACAACAGAAGTTTGACCAGATCTAGTAGGTGGACAATGAATTGAATGCCCTCTTTAAGGCACAATCTGTACAAAAGAAGGAGTTGCGCAACTTCCAACCTATCATTAATACAATGTACATGAAAATGCATCAAGTTGATGTAGAAACATATTTTGAGTGGATCTAGTTGGTCCCGTCCAAGCCAAAGGGGTGTAGTATAGAGGCGACCCAACAGTTCATAGCAGAGGCATCACTCCTTGCTAGGAAGTGGCATGATAAAGTTGGAAGCTTTCAAGGAGTGACGGAGTGGGCCTTGGAGTTGGTCCTATAGTTGGGCCCTTTGTTTGAAGTGGAAAAAGAAGAGAAATCACAAACAAAAGAGAAGAAGAAATAAGAAAAGGAGGACAAGGGAAAACAAGAGTTGCTCCTAGAAGCTATGAAAGAACCGAGCACTTGACTCAAGCGCAAGTCAAGGTTTGTGGTCAGAGCCTGCTGGTCCCTTCATTTTTTGGATGAGAAATTGTGCAATTTTTGGCTGAGTACCCTATGCGCAAGCTTCAAAATAAGAGGAAAAAAAGAACAAGGAGAAGCAATGGAAATCAGTTGTGAAAAGGACAACGCAACGCCAGCTAAAAAAAAGTAGTTGCAACAAAACAAGAAAGCGTGCAAGCCGAGATAAAAGACACAACCTAGATTATATATAGGGATGAACATGATTTTAAAAGGGTTAGATGTTGTTTTTACTAGTTGATTGAATTGTGATTACATTCAGTACAAACTTTCCCTCTCTTTTAGGTTGTTGTCAGTTGAGTCAAGTCAGGTTTTGAGTCTGTAATGTAATATATATATATCTTCCTGAGAGTTAGATTTTTGCGACATGAATCCAAAGACTGGAGTATGTAACCGAGCACTACGGTGTATCTCTGAGTTTTGTAAATGAAGAAACATTTTGAAGATAATATGAAGAAGGATCTAAATTTTCAAAATATGTTGTGTCTTTATGTTTTTTACTCATGCGTTATAGTACTTCTTTATGGCTTATAAGTTCCACATGATGTCTTTGTGTTTAAATTATTTTCTACAACATAAGTAGGTTCAGTTCTTGCCCACATGAGTTTAGATATTTTTGGTAGTTAGATTTCTTGCGCAAGATCATGATGAATCTCGAAGGTTCTATGAATCCTCCTAAGTATTTTCATTTCCCTTCCCTATCTATTTGTCTCAGCAGCGCTTCAGGTGAGACTTCTTCTCTTCGGAGGAGATGAAAGTGCTCTATAATACTGGGTACCTTTTGTTGGTAACCTGAGAAGGTCCCTGGTTTGATCAAACTTGTGCCAACATGCTCTAGATAGAACTTTACAAAGAAGAAAGAAAGTGCACAAATTGGATAGAATATGACACCACCAAAGTTCGGTGCTCTAGGACAGTATGTGTGAGTTAATCGACAGGGCCAAAGGTGAAAGGAAAGAATGAGATATCCCAATAACGTGGTTGAGATTCAATATTTCACCATTTAGGACACATAATAAATCATCCTGACATGGGTTGAAGAGGAAACATCAAAAATTTTGTAAGGGGAAGTAGGGCACAATTTCGAGACTCGAAATGGTATCCCAAACCCTAATCCTGAAACACCCACTAAACCTGATGAAACAATGGGTCAGGGACAAGGCTACGATGAAGACTATGTGTTGGTCAAGGACATCACAAACTGGCTGGACTCCGAAAAGGAAGAAGAGTATGCAAAAACAACAAAGGCAGACCCATCTACTATTGGGAAGAAAATAAAGGCATAGGATGCCACGAACAACACACTTCCATATCTCCTGGGCACATTGGTTATTGTGGATGATATGCTGGGAAAAGTACCAAAACTTAAGTACTCGGACCTCGATGTGTACAATGTGAATGGATTCCCATGTTTGGGTGAAGAAACCTACCTAGAAAACAAAGGGAAATCAGACCCCTAGGTAAATCGATAATTGAGCCTGTGTAGTGGATAGCGGGGTTGTACAACTCTGGCATAATGAACCTCTTGGATATATCACACTTTGGGCATGGTAAAAATGTCAAGCTCTGTGTCAAACAACTAGTATCCTCAGTACACGACAACATCATATGGATGGATAGGCTAGTACAATTGGATGTGGTGTTGATCACCAATATCACATGATTACCTACAGTCAGTGCATAGCCAGAGGAGTACTTGGATAACAAGGCACATGAGAAGGAAATCACTAAGTTGGTAAAAGAATAGTTTATCACCAGTAGGGAAAATAGGGGAATTGTGCTCAAGGACATTAATAAAAATGCGACGAGGTTCGCTAGCAAGATTATGACTTGTAAGTTGCTGAGGAAATGCAGAAAATAGGAAGATCTGGTAGGAGTTATAGCAGTAGTCACGCAGTTTGCAAAAGGAGTGATGTTTAGTAGGGCACCATACCTATTGAACCAATTTTTGGTGGATTGCAGAGATGCGCAGGATAATGGAACTGAGTTCCATTACTCTTGGCTTAGCATTCTTATAGCTTTGGTAGGATGGCAGGAGAAAAAAATTTCATCCTTCCTGGATAGGAAAGGAAAATACTATGCAGCCCTATATGAGTCCCTCTGGCAGGCAAAGGACAATAAAAATCAACAAGCCAATAACAAAGTATTTGCAATGTTGGTGGAAGAAATAAAACAACGCACATCCATTGTGTACCACATACCTGTGGAGTTAATACAGGAAATGGAAGGGATATCCAGGTTCAAGGAATCCAAGCACCACATGTGGATCCATGCCGCAAGGGATCCAAAGAAGGCATGGCTGGAAATGCAATATTGTGTCACCAAAGAAGAAGTTGATTGGATAATCAGAGACTGGCCTACATAATGGAAGTTGCTAGTAATAAAACCAACAACATGTCCAATCGCAAAACAATCCACCAAGCTTAGGGAAAAGGATGAAGTTGGTTCCTCACCAAAACAAACAACCCAACCGATAAAACTAGAAAGGTTGCAACACGGAACGAGCCGTCAGGAAGCAACACAGTGCCTAAAATACCAAGGAGGACAACAACAATGAAAAGGATAGACATCCAACAATAGATCATAAATGGGGATACATCATAGGCTGGTGAAGAAAGGGTCTAGGTTACAACAACTGGGGCACAACCCTCATAGACAACAAGGAAGCCAACGTGGGTAGAAGAGGCATGCAAAAAGAGGAAGTATGTCATGAAAGACCCAGTCATCACCCTAACAGAGCATGATGATGAATTCATCATGGAAAAGGTCCAAGATAGAGGGGGAAGAGGTGATCTATATTGTAGAGGCACAAAAAGATGATATCATGTCCAAGCTCATAGAATTCCATGAAACTCTACAAAAACTACAGAGTCAATCAGGAACACGGGCCATAGTGTAGCGACAAGAAAAGACACAATGAACCCTTGTGTAGAAAGAATGAGAGGAGACAATATAGTTGGTAGTACAATATAGAGAGACATTCATAGTCACTTGCCAAATGATCAAAATGGATCAAGAGACCATGTAGAAACCCATGGGGGAAGTTGTGTAATTTGAAGTTGTCATGGAAAAGATACTCACCAAGGCACTATACGAACTCTAGGCCAGCATAATTTAAGAAGTGCAATAACAAGCCCCCATGGATGTGACTAACTTGGAGTTGGGTAGGGGACTCATCGAAATGTTACAAATCACATGCAACCAACTAAACTCGGAGAAAGAGGAGGAGAAAGAATGCGTGCATAAGCTAGAACAAGGATTAACAATGGTATATGATCGCATCCCAGACACCACACAAGAACTAGAGAGGAGTGCAAAGGAGAAGATAAAAATTATTTCACAAATGATTTATGGATATAAACATGAAATCGAGGAGCTCAAATAAAATCTTAGTCCTACAAATCCTCCAGAGGTTTGAGAATAGAGAGAACAACAATCCACACTCCAGATAGCGGAGATGGAGAAAGAAGAGAGGGAAATTGCAGAGATGTTCGACAGAACCATTGTTACAGGAAAATCCCTCTATGGACATGTGGATTCCCTCTTGAACCCTAAATCTCTAAGATCAAGACAAAAAGGTGCTAACTTTGGTCACTGACATCCCTTTAAACCTAGCTAAACTAATCTATAGAGAAGAGGAAGAAGATGTAACTTTTTATGATGTTTTTCTTTGCTCATTTCCAAGTTGAGCTCTGATCCACAATCTCTTCAACATGTCATGGAATCCAATCAAATACAAAGCATGCTTCCTATTCTACTATGATTAGTCTGAAACTAGATCTATCCATTAAAGACAAGTTCATGTAGGCATACACAATATTGAAGGAAATAGGCCAAGCACATGTATTAATGAGAACAAAATAAGGTGCTTACAAAGTGTGTATGCAGATGTAGCAGCTTCATCAAGATCTCCTTTTCCAACCCCTTTCTCAAATGATCCACAATAAAAAAATGATGATTGCTTTCACTGATTATTCTCCCTTATGAGATCATAAGTTTGATGCCTTCAATGTCCTCCCTTCCTTATGAGATCATAAGTTAGGTATTTCTCAATTTCTCCATATGTGTTTCACCATGAGAAGGCCTCCTTATATAAGCTTGGAGAGACACAACCACCTTAGAGATTCTTGGGATAGGTTGAGGATCCTTCTCCATCAGTGGTGGATCTTCCCTAAGATCCAACCTTGACCTCAGATTCGAATAAAACCAACTCCAGAGATGAGGGGGATATTTCCCTGATTTTCCTCAACAACCCAAGATTTCCTCAAACATCCCAGTGCTCCCCTAGAATGGGACACAAAGTGTTGCAACTCTCCCCCAAAGGAGGGAAAGTTTTGTTTATGGAGCCTGATTGTATTCCTGATTCAGAGGTCTTTTGTTTTCAKCCATGTTTATACCCCATGGAGTATTTACACCCYAGAAGCATGTACACTCTTCCATGTGGAGCAATAAAGAGGGGGCTTACCCCCTCTATGGGGTTCGTGGGGGCTATCCCCCTGGCTAGGGGGTCCAGGCAAAAGTGGGCCCCCAGAGGAAAAATTGCCTTRTAAATATATATTGTAATTTCATTGTAAATCTGGACCATTCATTATAAGGTCGCAGATCTAATAGTAGAAATTATGTTAGGGTTTTTTTACCTAGAAGGAAACCCTTTGTTATGAGGGAAATGTATTGTGGCTATGCATTATAGCAAATATTTTATTTTGAGATAGGATATTGTGAGAGAAATAAGAGGAAGTTACAATGGGTTTGTTGTAGGTTGTATCCCTTCATTTGCTGGATAATAATAAAGGAAGGACCTAACAATTTCTCTAGTGGACGTAGCCCACACTGGGTGAACCACATAAATCTGTGTCTCTATTGTATTGTGTATCTTTTTTTCTTTGTTTCCGCGTTTGTTTTATTTTATTTCTCCACAGTCATATTTTTCTAACAACTGGTATTAGAGATAAAGGTAGCTCATAGGAAAGGAGGGTTCCCATTTCTAGTGGGAGTAATGTCGGAAGATGGAAAGTTTAGGGTCAAAAAATTTAATGGCCAAAACTACCAA
Source organism: Picea mariana (assembly GCA_032191745.1). Taxonomy (NCBI): domain Eukaryota; kingdom Viridiplantae; phylum Streptophyta; class Pinopsida; order Pinales; family Pinaceae; genus Picea; species Picea mariana. The sequence continues at coordinate 84,948 of JASDQU010372182.1, read as the reverse complement.
TTATGGAAGATGAAGATGGAAGATTATTTATATCATAAGGATATATTCCTACCATTGGGTGAAGTAGCAAAGAAGGCGATGGCTATGAAGGATGAAGAATGGGATATTCTTGACAGAAAGGATCTAGTAATGATATGGCTGAGCCTGGCATCATTGGTGGCTTTCAATATTTCGAAAGAAAAGACAACGAAGGCCTTGATGGAAGCATTGGATAAATTGTATGAAAAACCCTTGGCATCCAATAAGGTATTTATAATGAAGATATTATTTAATATGAAGATGTCAGAAGGTGGGTCTATTGCAGATAATTTAAATTACTAATCAACTATGTTCTGTAAAAGTGGACTTTGATGATGAGGTCAGGGATCTTCTAATCTTGTTCTCATTTCCAGAAATATGGAATGTCTTGGTCATGGTTGTAATTAACTCTGTCTCTGGTTCAAATACTTTAAAATTTGATGATGTTGTTGGTGTTATCCTTAGTGAGGAAATGCGATAGAAAAGCACATGTGAGACATCAGGTAATGCATTGAACATGGAAAGAAGGGGAAGACAAAAGGATAGAGGAAAGGGCCCAGGGAACCATGGGAATTCTAGGAAGGGAAGATCCAAATCTAGACTTGGAAATATAGAGTGCTGGAATTGTGGGAAGAAAGGACATCTGAAGAAAGACTACAGAGATCCAAATAAACAAAGAGATGGATAGTAGGAGATAAATCAGGAAGAAAATGTAACAGGTGATGTGCTAGAAGATGCTTTGATTCTTTCTGTAGACAATATTTCTAAGTCTTGGGTGGTAGATCTAGGGGCTTCATTTCATGCCACACCCCATAGGAAACATTTTCTAGATTATGTTCAAGGTGATTTTGGATAGGTTCATTTGGGTGATGATACACCATGCAAAATTGTTGGAATGAGAAAGGTAAAAATAAAGAAATGCAATGTAAACCAATGGTTTTTGAAAGAGGTAAGACATGTTCCAGATTTAAGGAAAAATCTAATTTCAATAGGGCAATTGGCAAGTGAAGGTTGTATGTCCATATTTATAGATAAGATGTGGAAGGTCATCAAAAGATCATTGGTGATAGCAAAAGGAGAGAAGGTAGGTACATTGTATTTATGTACTAGTAATACTGATTCTTCTATCTCTTTAGCTTCTACAGGAGTGGATACAACACTATGGAATCATAGTCTTGAACACATGAGTGAGAAGGGAATGCAGATACTTCACAAAAGAAATTGGTTACCAGATATTAAAAAAATTTATTTGGACTTCTGTGAGCATTGTGTTGATGGAAAACAGAAGAGAGTCAGATTTCTTAGAGTCAGAAAACAAAATAAGAATGAAAGGTTATATCTTGGGCATACATATGTATGGGGACCAGCTTAGGTATCATCTCTTGGTGGATCTCGTTACTATGTTACTTTTATTGATGATGCAACTAGAAAAATTTGGGTTGATTGCATTCGAAAAAATTCTGATGTTTTTTATACTTTTAAGAAATGGAAAGCTTTGGTTGAGAATGAGATAGAAAAAAGTTTGAAGATTCTCCGATCAGATAATGGAGGTGAATATTGTAGCAAGGAGTTTGATGATTACTATTCATACCATGGGATTCATAGAGAGAAGACAATTCCAGGAACACCACAAGAAAATGGTGTGTCAGAAAGGATGAATAGGACAATCATGGACAATGCAAGGAGTATGAAATTGCATGTTGGTTTTCCCTTACAATTATGGGTAGATGTTGTAGATACTATTGTTTACTTAATAAATAGAGGACCTTCAAGCTCTTTGGATGGTATAATTCCATAGGAGGAATGGACAGGAAAAAAGGTAAACTATTCTTTTTTGAAGACTTTGGTTGTGAAGCATTTTTCTATATTGATAAAGAAAATAGAACAAAGATTGAGGAAAAATCCAAGAAGTGTACCTTTATTGGATACAGTGTTAATGATTTTGGTTATCGCTTATGGGATTATGAAAATAAAAAAATCATTAGGAGTAGAGATGTCATATTCAATGAGAAGGTCATGTACAAATATGAGTTGCAAGGAAAGAAATAGGAAAAATAAAAACAAGAATACATAGTGCTTGATGAGATCACTGAAAAAGAAATTCCAAAAGAACCAAAAAATCAAAATGTACAACAACAGGAGCAGAAGGTACCTAAAACACCTGCAAGTGTTGTTAGAAAATCTACCAGGTTAAGTATACCCCCTGAACGATACTCTCCTTCATTGTATTATTTATTGTTGACTGATTCTGGTGAACCAAAATGTATGAAGAGGCAATGTAGGTAGACACCAAAAAGAAGTGGGATCAAGGCATGAAAGAGGAAATGGATTCCTTGGAAAATAACTAGACTTGGGACTTGGTTCAGTTTCCTGCAGGAAAAATACCATTGCAGAATAAATGGGTTTACAATTTGAAGGAAGAAGATAGAGGAGAAAAGCGGTATAAGGCTAGACTTGTTGTAAAGGGGTTTGCACAAAAGAAAGGTATAGATTTTGATGAAATATTTTCTCCTATTGTTAAAATGACTTCAATTAGGACTATTTTGAGTCTTGTGGTAGTAGAAGATTTGCATCTTGAACATTTAGATGTAAAAGAAACTTTTATCCATGGGGATTTGGAGGAAGAGATTTATATGCAGCAGCCACAGGGGCATGAGGTCAAAGGGAAGAAGAATTTGGTATGCAGGTTGAAGAAGAGATTGTATGACCTAAATCGAGCTCCAAGGTAGTGATATTTGAAGTTTGACATGTTTATGATAGAACATGGTTATAGTAGATGTCATTCTGATCACTGTGTTTATTTTAAAAGGATAGAAAATGGAAGCTATATTGTCTTGTTATTATATGTAGATGACATGCTTTTTGCAGGGTCTAATATGCAGGATATAAATGTGCTCAAGAAGAAATTAGCTAATTCATTTGTGATGAAGGATTTGGGTGCTGCAAAGAAAATCCTTGGTATGAGAATAACAAGAGATGGGAAAAATTGAAAATTGACATTGTCTCAGGGTGAATACATAGAGAATGTGTTGGAGAGGTTTAGAATGAAGAATGAAAAACTAATTAGTACTCCTTTAGCTAGCCATTTCAAATCAACTAATGAAATATGTCCCAAGACACATGAGGAGATAGAATACATGTCCAGGGTCCCTTATTCATCAGCAGTTGGTAGCTTGATGTATGCAATTGTTTGCATAAGACCAGATATTGCACATGCAGTGGGAGTTGTGAGAAGGTATATGAACAATCTAGGTAAAGAAAATTGGGAGGCAGTAAAGTGGATTCTCGGGTATTTGAGAGGTATTTCTACTCATGCATTATGTTTTGGAGGTTCAGACACTTTTCTACAGGGATATGTTGATTCATACATGGCTGGTGATAAACACAGTAGGAGGTGCACCACAGGGTATGCTTTTACTATAAGTGGAACAATAGTAAGTTGGATTTCAAAACTGCAAAATGTTGTTGCACTTTCAACAATAGAGGCAGAGTATTTTTCTGCTATAGAGGCTAGTAAAGAAATGATTTGGTTATAGAGGTTTATGGAGGAATTGGGAAAGAAGCAGGAGAATACAAGGTTGTACTGTGATAGTGAGAGTGCCATTCATCTTGCAAAGAACTCATCCTTCAATTAGAAGACTAAGAATATACAGGTGAGGTACCATTTCATATGATTTGTCTTGGAAGATGGACATTTGAAGCTGGAAAAGATACACACTAGCCAGAATCTTGCAGATATGTTAACAAAGGGAGTAACCAGGGAGAAACTGAGTTCTTGCTCAGTTTTAGTTGGTCTTCAAGAATGAATATGAAAATGAGAAATTTTCCAGGTCCAAGAAGGTTCAAATTCCAGCATATACAACAACAATGGAGTTGTTGATATCAGTCTCCAAGTGGGAGATTGTTGGTTGTGGAGCCTGATTATATTCCTGATTCAAAGGTGTTTTGTTTTTAGCCATGTTTATACCCCATGAAGTATTTACACCCCAGAAGTATGTACACTCTTCCACGTGGGAGAGTGCAGAGGGGGGTCTGGGGGAAAGCGGGCCCCTGGCGAGGGTTCGAGGTGAAGCCCCCGAAGGAAACATTGTCTTGTAAATGTATATTGTAATTTCATTGTAAATATGGATCGTTCATTTTAAGGTCGCAAATCTAATGGTAGAAATTATGTTAGGGTTTTTTTCCCTAGAAGGAAACCCTCTGTTATGAGGGAAATGTATTGAGGCTATGCATTATAGTGAATATTGTATTTTGAGATAGGATACTGTGAGAGAAAGAAGAGGAAGTTACAACGGGTTTGTTGTAGGTTGTATCCCTTCATTTGCTGGATAATAATAAAGGAAGGACCTGGAAATTTGTCTGGTGGACGTAGCCCACACTGGTGTTATTGGATAAATCCGTAAGTGCGGACACAAACCGATCTCTCTAGATCCACCTGGATCTAGAACAAAACAAGACAGAATAATACTCTTTCCCTAGATTTTAACTGTTGAATGAACTAGGAGGCAAGAATCATGTACATACCTTATGATCGCTTCCTTGGGTCTTTGTTGTTCCAAGCTTCTCTCCAATGCTCTTGTATCACCAAGACCACAACAAAACAAACCAATCGAAGTGAAGACAATTCAATATATTCAACAATTAATCTATGTATATGATCAAGGAGTTATACAATAAAGTGACAATAGCTTTATGGGAAAGAATCATATTATTGTATCATATTAAATGTGAAAGAGAAATTACAACCATGGCCTTGATGTCATAAGGTCCCTTCCAACTGTCCTTCGTTCCCCACACACTTCTTACTCCAAGGATTCTGAAAGCATAGATCTGATAGCTACTCACAATCTATCTTGACAAAGTAAATCTCAAAGCCACTCCAACCAAGCTAATAATTCCAAGCCAGCCAAAGCTAACAAGCTTAAGAACCAACAAAGCTAACCCAAGCTAACAAAAGATAACTTTCTCCATGAGAACTGCTCTCCTTTTATAAGTTGAAGAAGATAAGGTGAGGAGGTTAGGATGATCCCGCTAAATCATGAAAGTGAGTAAGATCCAAACCATTCGGATGCCACCTCACCATAGAAGCTTCTCCTTCTAGAAGATTCGAGAAAACGCTCATTTTTCCCACATGCTGGAATTCTCGCACCCTAGCTATAGAGCAACCTGCGAACACCTCGCAACATAGCTATAGTGAAACCTGCGAGAATGGGTCATTCTCGCATCCTTCCTATATAGCAACCTGTGAACTTCATTTTTTTATAAGGTTTTTACATAGGAAAATGCAACTTCTTTTCTCAGGAGAAGTTCTTCTCCCTTCTCCCTTTAGGAACTCAGGCCACTGACCCCTCTGAAGGCAACAGATAGGTTTACATCATTAACGGTCATAGGGATGACGAAAATAATGTGTAACAACTGGGTAAACCATGTAAATCTGTGTCTCTATTGTATTGTGTATATTATGTGTTTTGTTTCCGCATTTGTTTTATTTTATTGCTCCATGGTCCTATTTTTCTAACAATAAGGAGCGTTGGCACTCCCAGACAGTGGGTAGGGGAGAGCTGCCCAAAATTTACTCAAAAAATACCAGTGCTCCACTAGAAGGGTGCACAGAGTGCTAGAACACTCCCCCAAAGAAGGTGAAGGATTGTTGGCACTCCTTCACAGTGGGCAGGGGAGAACTTGCCTTCAAAATTCATTTTTAAGTGGTTTTTTTCATGGCAAAATCTTTGTACTCTTCATCAAATTATTTCTTCTTCTTTAACCAGTCTCTGAGGGTGTCTTCAAGTGTTCCTTGTGATGTCATTTGAGACACGACATGGGGAATATGAATGTATGATTTCTGCGACACTTGCGACACTTTTTTCCAAGATGCGACACTTGTAATGACGACAATAGGTCATAATTGAAATGAGTAATTTTGATGTGTAACAATCGTGCAGATCTGGACCATTTTAGAGGAATATCAAAAGGTCCAACAATAGGACCAACAAGAGGATAAAATCAACGTTTCCATATAGGAGATAAATAAATGAAAAAAAACAAAGAGTATTACATAGCGCTTGAAGGGAACTCAAGAAATGAAGACTTTGCAGACAGAGTTAAAGACCATGCAAACAAATAAGCAAGAAAGGAAAACCGAATTGGAACCCCTCCAAGAACAAGCAACATAGATGATTGCACAGTTGGAGGAAGAGAAGAAGAGAATGGCATAGGCAAAGTAAAAGGGTGAAACATTAATACATGAGGAGATAAAAATGGAAAAAGTCAAGGTGCTAACAGGAAAATATGCATAGATGAGAGAAAAATAAAATGAACTAACAAATAATTTCCACAGTTTGGAAAAGGTGGTATAGGGAGTGCACACCATTTGAGTGGATCGAGACGAGACACATGTTGGTGTTGGGGGCCTATTGGGTGCAATCCTATTTTGAGAAGGAAGTCTATTTTGGGTGCATGCCTATTTTTGGAGAAAATATATATTTTGAGAAAGATCTATTTTTGGAAATAAAGACCTAAATTTGGAGCATGCACAATAGGTGGCAAGAAATCAACATACAAAAAAAGAAGGAAAAGCAGCATGTAGGAGGAAAAGAAACTTAGTGCGTAGTCAAAACAACCTAACTGAGATAGGATTAGGGTTTTTGATAAGAATTGTAATTGCTATAATCCATAAAGTAGTATAAATAAGGACCTAGGAGGTCTATGAGAGGGTGTTGACATTAGCAGAGGAAAAGAGATTTGATTATTATGATTTTGTGGATTGATGATTGTAATAATTTTTTTAGAAGATTCGAATAAGGTAGTATTTGAGGGTTAGGTCACAGGATGTGGAGCTTGGTGTGATATAGTCTTCCTCAAAGAGGGTTCTTACCCTCATCTTGATTGTATTACTAAATATGTAAGGTGTGTATTGCAATATTTTGCAGCAGAATGAATAAAATAGCAAAGAGTCAGATCTTTGTGGATGTATCCCCAAGAGGGGGTGAACCACAATACACATTGTGTTCTGTGTGTTTTTTAATGAATTTTTACTTTCTGTTGATCATTATCTCATGAATGAATGGTTAAACTAGAAATATTATCATCCATGCATAAGTTTAAATATGAATTAATCTTAGAAGTAATAGGATAATGCGCAAGGAAGAAAGAACACAATCCCATATCCCCACACATTCCTAGACATCAAACACTTGAGTATTTCATTCACCCATGAAATCTATCTCGGGTGAGATTGCATTGTGCACCCTATGCACAACATTACCTTTTGGTTTACCAGGAGAGCTGATAGTTTTTGAGGATTTTGTTGCAAACCTATTGAGATCTGAACCTTGGTCAACCTAATAAGAAGTAAAAGAGAGAACCAACCAACACTAAGGTGCAAGGAAAGAGAATACTCCAAGATTTCTAAAATAGTCCTTAGTCCTAATTTAGTGTGATGAATTTTCAAAAGACACAAAACTTCCAATACTTTTAACATTCAAATGATCCACTACGCCATCCACGTGGCAACTAAGGAAGTAAAAGATCCAAAGTTTATTTTTATCCCCCTAAGTGACTATGTGGGATGATTATCTATGAAATAATGAATTCTAATCTTGCTTTCCATGGCTTTTACAAAGTGCATAAAGTAAACCTAAGATAACTAGTGAAAAATGGGCTCATCAAGGATTACACTTTGAAAAAGAAGACTTGACATGCACGACTATTTAGTGAGACAGTCATGCAAAACACACACTATTCATAGTTGATGAATGAAGAGAGTGTGCATAAAAAATCATTGTGGACAATTGTTATACCCAAACCTGCACGCATGCAGAGAAATGGCAGGCCAAAAATTTGAAATAAATTCAGCTAACACAGGGATAAATTGCAGTGTATGAAGGGTAGGCTAGGCCATTTTTGGATCCTACAAACATCAAAAAGTGAGAATAACAAATCCAATAGCCTATTTGAGGAGGAATTTGGATTCCAATCCCAATATGGTCACCAATATGTTTGGGTCTTTTGATCAATAGTGTGAGCAAAAAGAGACCCCTTTGATTTCCTTGGTAAGACAACAAAGAAACACAAAACAATGGTTAGTAGGTTAGTGAACCCACAAAATATGAAACAAGAAATAAAGAGCTGCAAGGAATGATAAACAAAGAGGAATAAACTAACAAAACATTGACAAAGGATGCATGAAATTTGACACAAAGAGTGGTTACCCAATAGAGAATTGTCTTTGAAATTGATATCACCAAGAGGAGAAATGTGGGATTTATGAATCCCCTATTCCTCCAAGGGATGGCTCTTGAATCACTCAAAGTAGAGTTATTAATATCCTATTTTGAACTATAATGGTGAAGAACTCTATGGAAAAGCTTCCCAAGAGGTGAAAATCTTTCCCTATGCTATACTTGCCCAAGTTATTCTTAAGAGAACAAATGGCTTCTCCAAGAGTATTTGGAAAGCATAACAATGCTATGGACTTCTTCTTTTTGTGCGTACAATGGCCATGTATTTATAGAACCATAACAAAGTATTTCATAACTTGTTCTAAGTGTGAATGGGAGACCTTTAGAGGTACATCCCATCTTTTCAATTATCCCAAGGTGAGATTTTGGGTTGATATTGGGGTCTTGTCTTGAATTACATCACCATGGAAGTGGTTGAGGCTCGAACAAATCCATAAATGCATTCTTTCTGCATCCTCATGGGTTTCTTCATGGAGATTCACATTAGTCGCACACTGTGCATATTTGAATTTTTTTGGCATGCATAGATGTGTGCATAGTGACTTTGTTGGAAGTGCGCACAACTTTATGGTTTGTTTGCATAGTTTTGGTCACCTTGCTTATAATTGGTTTTGTAAATATTGGAAGTTAGTTGCATTTGTGTTTTTGTTTTCTTCATCCATTGTCTCTATTGCTATGGGCAATTTTTTGGTGATAGCACACCATATTTAATTTTCTTGGCATCTTGATGCCTCTTCTTGGAAGAACTCTTTCTTATATCGCTATGGGCTAATCCATGATTTTGGGAATATGAAGGGGTTTTCAACCTCTATGATTGTTACAACTTTGCATTGTTAGGACCTTGTTGTAGATGCTTTTGAATCTCAAACAAGATCTGTAGTAGAATTGCATTCATCTCTACCTGTTCATCCTAATCTCTCACGAGCCTCTCATTGTCTTCCTTCAAACTTCTAACAATAACTACTAAATATGGAGGGGTTTCTCTAACCCTTCAATCATCAGATTCCTCATCTTTGAAGTTTGATATGTCCTCCATGCTACACTATACCATTTGCTTCCACTGTCCTATGTGTTGAAATAGAAAAACATTGTTATCCACTACATAAATCAACATCATAGAATGCATTATTGGAAAAATAACAATTATTATTAAACAATATTAAGAGGACTTGGAAACCCATGCAAGACTAGATTTTGAAATCTACTCTGATGCCACTCTGTAACTCACCTGACCCCCCCCTAATCTTCATTTAGGATGGTGGGATGTTTTTTTTCTCCTCTTTTTCCTAAATGTAATTTTTTAGGTTAATATAACAACATCTGTTATATTAACTCTTACAAATTTATAGTGAATTCCTCCACATAGTATACTAAGGTGAACAAATACCTAAATGCCCTCTATAGGACAGTCAGAAATATCGTTCGTCGTTATATCAATGATGTGTGTCTATTTTGAGATATTCTCATCAGAATATTCAATAACAAAGGTCGATATCCTCTCCAACAACATCATTTCGATGTATTTTCCTCAAGGATCCAAAAATCCTCAGACTCAAGAATAAAAAAAATCTAATTTCATCGGTTCCTCTACTTACTTGATGGTTAATCTCTGCTTCAATGCCCATTATTCATGCTAAGAAAAGGGTGTTGGCACAGAGGCAGACCCAGGGTTCATCTCTAAGAGCGCACCAAAAATCCCTAACTACTAGCCCTTTCAGCAATACCTGTGACGCAGATGCAGTCTCACCCGAAGTAGTTATGAGGGGGTTGCAGGACAAAGATGTCTACAACCAAGGGGAATATCAAGTGGATCTAACACAAGAACAACACAACATTTATATATCACTTGTCAACTTAGATCTATCCTACACATCTACTCATCAAATCTAAAGCAGTAATGTAGTCATAATATATCAATGACAAAGATAGAAGATCAATCACACAGAACACAAAATATATGTGGTTCACCCTCTCTCTAGGGCTACGTCCACAGAATTGTGTTATAATATATTGAGGTAAAGCATACAATTCTTATTTTCTCTCTTAGCTAGCAGATCTTTTCTTCTCCTCTCTTTCTCTCCCCTCCCTGCGCACCCATCTGTAGGGTTGATCTTCACACCTAGCTGGAGATATTACAATCCAAAGGCTCTTGTACTCAACACTTCTCTCTCACACAATACTCTTATCTCAATCAACTTGATACCAACATCAACAATAACAACATTATCGTACCAACCCAACCTAGGCCCTTTACACCTCTATTTATACATTACAATAGCTCACCGATAGCCTTAGGCTGAAGCCTAAGTGTCCAAAACCCTAGATACCAAAACCCTAGGTGTCTAAAACCCTAGATCAACTTGACCCATATTTTCAGGGCTTCGCTAGCCTATCTTTCCTTCCTTATCGCACGATTCTCCAAAGAATCTATCGGTAGCATTTTCCTCTTGTTGAGTTGTCCATGATACTTATTCCTTGTTGACTTGTCATTCTCGATCTCCTCTTCCAACGAATTTCTTTCTCGGGCTTCAGTCCATATTTTCTTCTCTTTTTCTCACATCAACCCAATAACAGTCACTATGTCTTCCGTGAAGTTCGCTTGCTCCCTTTTCTTCCTTGATCTTCACTTGCTCCCATAACCAAGGGCCAACAAGCCCCCAACACTCACCTATGACTCGTCCTGAGGCACTTCAGATCTGAGCTTCATGTTTTACTTTGACTCCAAGCTACACAGTGTAGCCTCTGTATTATTCTCTTTGCCTCCTCTCCATCCCTTGTGAAAACTGTCTTTTCTGTGTCTGGTACCCAGTTTCAACTGCACCTGGTACCTAGACCCTTTTCTTCATGCCTTTACTAAGAGTTGCGAGGAAGTTGGTTGTCATAGTACAACTTTATTTACCTCCCATTCACTAAACCTTCCTTCCATTCTCCATTCAACATTTTCACTTGCGCAACTCCTCCCTCTGTAACATAATCGATCTTGTATGTCCCTAACCAATGTGTTATTAAATTCCCAGGATGTTTTATGAACCTGTTTTCATATACCACTACTAGATCACCTTGTTTGAATGCCTTCTTCTTGATGTGCCTATCATGATAGGATTTATCTCTTTCCTTTTGAACCTACTGATGGAATCCTGCAATGAATCTATCTTCTTCCAATTTAATCAACTATGCAAGCCTTTCTTGAACAGTGCCAGGGTCATCCATATTTGTAAAGGCAACAATTCACAGGCTTGGTACCAGATATTCCATTGGAACAACAACTTCAAGACCATATACCAACTTGAAAGGGGTCTTCATTGTTAGCTTCTTGCAAGTGATTCTATAGGCCCATAACACTGCTGGTATTCTTAAATCCCAATCATCTCTGTTCACACAACAAATATTGGTTAGTGTTGTTTCCAAAATATTGTTGAATGCTTCAACTGTCCCATTTGCTTGTGGATGGTACGGTGTGCTCTTCTGATGGTGGACTGTAAATTCTTCAGTCAAGGCTTCAACTGTCTTATTGATTAAATGTGTTCCTTGATCACTCATAAGGATATTTTGGCATGCAAAGCTAGTTATGATGTCATCAAATATGAAGCACCCAGCTGTAGTTTCATTACAGTCCTTGAATGCTCTTGCTTCGGCCCATTTGATCAAGTAATTTGTTGCTATAATTATGTACCTTGCTCCTGTACGCTTTCCTAGTGGATTTATAGGTCCCACAAAGTCAATGGACCATTTCTCAAATGCTTGCAGGGTCAGTTGTGGTGCCAAGGGCATTTCATCTTGAATCAACTTAATACAAGTATGTAAAAAGTCCATGAGCTTTCTTACCTCTTTTCCTTATCTTGGCTAAGAAGACTGATAAAATGCATGAGGCATTCCATACTCTCTTACTTTTGGTTTTGTCTTTGATGCAGAGCCTTGGTCTCCTCTAAACTCTGCTCTTGCTTCCTCAAATATTTGTCTTTCTTTCTTTGCATCAAAATTTTTGGTCTTTTCTGCAGCTTTCGTGATTCCTGAATCTTCTGTAGTCTTCCCTTGTGTCAGTCTACCTTCTCATGTAACAATGCCTCCTCTAGTTATAAAAACAAATCTAGGGTCTTCTCTGTGAGGTTCAACATAGATGACTTTCACTTACGGGTTCCGCTAAGGTCTTCATCTTTCTTAAATCTTAGTTAGTAGCACATGACACTCTTCTATAACATGGTCAAACGAGCTGCAATAGTTGCAAGTGGTACAAGGGTTCTGACAATCCCTTGCAAGGTGTCTTGGTTGTGTGCAGTTATAACATATGATCTATCCTCAACCTCGAATCATTCCTCTTCCTCATCCCCTTCCTTTGAATCCACCACGAGGGTTGAAGTTTCCTCTCCCAGGAGAGTTATACTGCGTAGCGTTTCCTTCTTGCTGTACTTTGCCTTGAATATCATATATGTCTCTTGACCTTTCATGCATGAGATCATAAACCCTACAATCCCTATCATCATGTCCCATGGACTTACAGAATGTATGATAAAAATTTGTAGGTGTTTGAACATACTTTTGCATATAATATCACTCACTAGTACAATGTTTGTTTCTGTATACCTCGCACCAAGGTAAGGTGATTTGATTTAAAGGGCTCAAAGCTCCAGAAGCCAAGTATTAATTGAATATACAATAGTGTTCCTTGTCAAGGCCTTCTGATATACATCTGACACACCAAATGTTTTCTCTTTTATCTTTTCCCTTGTCTTTCTTCATATCTTCGACCTGCAGAGACAAACTAGTTAGCTAGCTCAAGAAATGGCTCATACCTGAGCTGGATTCTCCCATAGGGGATGATTCTAGCTTCATGACAATCTCCAATGCCTCATCTTGTGAAGAAATCTTCTGTTGTATTAGGGGAACTCTGATGTGTGGTAGAGGGAAGAAATGAACCATTCTTTGTTATGTTCATCTGGGATTTGAAAATTCAATTAGCCTGTTAAGGTCTTGAATCTTTGATCGGACTCCCAAACAGGTTCGACCACCTTCTTCTTGATCTCTTTCAGCTCTGTAATAAATGTTGACTCTGACCTGGGTTTCTTGAACTCTGTAATCATCGTGTTCTTGATCTAATTCAATGGATTAGGCTGTGCAAGTCCTTGGACAAGTTTCATGTAACAACTCAATGCACGATCTCTGAGAGTTGTACTAAACTGAGCTAAACTGAGTTCTTTTGATAGCTTCATCTATGACATTCTTAATGTTCCATACAACTTCACATAGGAACCCATGTTGATCAGGATCTTCAGATCCATATCCCCTAAAGATAGGGACCCTCATCTCATCTGTCATAGATCTTCCTAGGGTTCCTGAATCAATATGTGGTGGACTACTATTGATAGTTCTCTAGACGCTTTGGTGACTGGGATTATTCTAGTTGCTTAATACTGAATCAACAGGAAGGATAACAGTACTTACTTTTATGGCATACATAGCTTCTGAGGTTTTAGGTTCTCCTCGGTGAAGCTCTTCATCTTTTCCTTCCTCTGCCCTAGTGGGCTCTGAATGTTCTTTGTCTGTCAGCTCTACCTCTTCTCCACTGTAGAAACCTTCCTCCCCATAGTTCTACTTAAACAGGTTCACAAGATGAACTTCTATGAATACTCTCCCACTGCGTGTATGTCCAGCTTCTGTGTCACTGTCACTATCCAAATTCTTGAACATTAGGCTTTATTTATCCAGCCAATCTATTGTATCTTCAAGATTTTCTTCTCATGCAATAGAATCTTGATTCTTAGTTTCAGAAAATGAAAAAAATTCCCTTGAGGTCCCTTGAAAAAATATCTCTCGGCTTGGCTATATGATTCTACTCTATCAACAACAAACTTTGTGATGTACCCTCCAATGGTTCTATCAAACCAGTGATCTAGTTCTCATGATACGGTGTTATCAACTCTTTTGACCTTCTTGATCAGCTCTGACATCTAATCCACAGGAAGTCTAGATCAGATCTCGAACTGGGCATCTATTAATCTAGATAGCCACTCATATAGCTCTTGGTGGATTCCTCCAAAGAATATCTCGTGTATATCAATAAAGATATATTTCTCCAACTAGTCCTCTGAACTAAGATTAGGGTTCTTGTTCTGGGCTTCAACGAAGTTCTTCTCTTGATCTTCTATCCACTTCTAAATATCTATCTTCTATGGAAACCACCTTGACATTCCCTCAATAATATTCTTGTCCCGACAATGGAACCATTTGTTGGCACAGGGACAGAACCAGGGTTCAGCTCCAAGAGCGCACCAACAAGCCCTAACTACTAGCCCTTTCGGAAACACCTGCGAAGCATATGCAGTCTCACTTGAAGCATTTATGAGGGGGTTGCAGGACAGAGATGTCTAAAACTAAGGGGAATATCAAGTGGATCTAACACAAGAACAACATAACATTCATATATCACTTATCAACTTAGATCTATCATGCACATATACTCATCAAATCTAAAGAAGTAATGCAATCACAGTATATCAATGACAAAGATAGAAGATCAATCACACACAAAAAAAAATATACATGGTTCACCCTCTCTCTAGGGATACATCCACAGAAATGTGCTATAATATATTTAGGTAAAGCATACAGTTCTTGTCTTCTCTCTTAGCTAGCAGATCTTCTCTTCTCCTCTCTTTCTCTCCCCTCCTTGTGCACCCAGTGACAGGGTTGATATTCACACCCAACTGAAGATATTACAATCCAGAAGGCTCTTGTACTCAACACTTCTCTCTCACATAATACTCTTCCCTCAATCAACTGGATACCAACATCAACAATAACAACATTATCGTACCAACCCAAAGTACCAACCCAACCTAGGCCCTTTAGACCTCTATTTATACATTACAATATCTCACTGACAACCTTAGGCCAAAACCTAGGTGTCCAAAACCCTAGATACCAAAACCCTAGGTGTCTAAAACCCTAGGTAAACTTGACCCATATTTTCAGGGCTTCTCCAACCTGTCTTTCCTTCCTTCTTGCATGGTGCTCCAAATCATTCATCGATATATTTTTACTCTTGTTGAGTTGTCCATGAGCTCTCTTCCTTGCTGACTTGTCATTCTCGATCTCCTCTTCCAACGAATTGATTTCTCAGGCTTCGCTCCATCTTTTTTTCTCTTTTTCTCACTTCAACCCAATAATAGTCACTGTGTCTTCTGGGAAGTTCACTTTCTCCCTTTTTTCCCTTGATCTTCGCTTGCTCCCATAACCAAGGGCCAACAAAGGGACTCATGGAATCTACAGTTGATATTAAATCTCTCCCATGCACTTATCAATGCTCCAAATCCATTCTTGGAGTCCCTCCCCATCGAAGTTCCTTCACTCTGATATCATGGAGCACTCTGATAAGTGCATTCTGATCACACATGCTCTGACAAACCAAATGATCCACATTCACTTTGTCTGATGGATACCATGTACTCAGGGGTTGCAGCTACATGGAAGTTAAGGTTCTAAGGCCAATATCTCTGTATCAAATAGTATTGGATACAATGGTTTAAAATCCCATGGTATACCTACCAACATATTAATGGTCCTCATCCTCCCTAATCATCAGACTCCTTCAAAACCATCCATCTGATCCTCCAACAACCTTCCTTCAAAAAACCTCATGACTCACATCAATGGTCCAAGACTCATTGATATCACTCTCCCATAGATCAATGATTGTCATTGATTTGGATATCTCCCCATCGGGATCCCAACACATCCTTGCATTAGGCCATTTTTTAGATCGTGTCCTCTGACCAATGGTCAATATCTTCCTACTATGCCAATCTAATGGTTGTGATTCATTTTGGCTTAAAACACTAGTTTTCTTAATGGTATCAATATCAACCAAGACTTAACCAATTACAGACCTTCAAGATCTCAAGAATATATGTTCAAACCGACTAAGGCATTTCATTTGGAACTTGATGAGTATTTATATGTCCTGCAAGATTTACATCTAATATAAGAGGTTTTCACAAGGCTTAGGGTTCCTTAACCTACATAGAGCTCCCCAGATACCAGGGCACTCCTATCATTTTCTAGGTGAATATTTTTCCCATATCCTATAAACTTTCCTCTTAGCAGAAATGGGTTTCACATAATTGAGGCCCTATGAATCTACATAGAAACCCTCCCCAAACATTAAGTCATCTTCTCTATCAGTTTCAGGGTGAATATTTTCTTCATATATTGCAAGCTTTCCATTAAAGGGATTGTATCCTTCCCAGGAATACACCCTTTCCTTGTACTACTCTCATGGATTCATGAGTCTAACAAGTTGATCAGTGGGAAAAAAAAATATTCCATTTTACTCAGGAATTCAACCATTCCTTACATACATTCACATTTCCCATTTAAACCATAAAACGACAATTTTACATTATTAAATTTACATCCAACATATTTAGTTAAAAAACTTATCTGTTTAGTGAATATCAACAACCAACTGAATGAGAGAGGAAAACTTTCCTCCCAACCTTAGGCTATGTTGTAGAGTGTCTTCCTACAACATGTCACCCCCGTGCCAAGCCATGATATCATAAGGGTATTTATTCAATTGGTTCTCAGATTGAAAATGATCCAAGAAGATTACTCTCCTTCCTCCAGGAAGGTACCCTACCAACTGGATTTCCTTTGCACAAGGGAGACCCTTCTCTGATATACAGTCCCTCAATGACCTCCCCTTACCAGTGTTGGTTTCTTTCCAATAGGTACCAATTTGCGGTCCTCTATTTATCCAGTATGGATTTGGGTCTTCTCTGTTTCAGGGTGACCATTAATATTTTGGAAAGTATTTATATTTTCTTTTAGAACAACTTTCCAATTTCTTATATTATTCATATTTGTACAAGTGAACATCTTTGTTCATTTCACCATCTATTTGTGAGTCTACTATTCACTTTATCTTCCTTAAGTTATTCTCCTTGGGTCAAATCTATTCATGTCTCCTCGGTTGCTTCTGTGAGATATTCTCCGTCCATTCTCCTTGTTCTTGTCTTCTACATGTATTGCATTTCTATTTCTCCCCTTCTCCTCCTGCATAGTCGGGTGATGTTTTCCACCTTTGGTCTCTTCTTCCACCCAATCCTTGGGATTCCCGTGGCTTGTGTCAAACACAACCTCTAGTCAATGATCCAAATTTGAAGGGGAAATCCAAGGGATTTCCTTCTATCATTTTTTTCAATTGACCCATGCCTCTTTAAGAGATTAGATCTATCCACAATTATAAATTTGCTTCAACCACCAATGTTTCCCTCCTTAACCGATCACATGGATCTAGTAAGTTCAAGTACGCTGGTAGGTGATGCATTAATTTTTTTTAGATGTAAGATAGAATGTTAGATGAGCTTCATAATTTCTTCATAGAAAATTATCCATTCCACCTCATCAGTCCACCTCACCAATCCCACTTCATCAATTCCCACTTGTGATATCATGGATAATACTCAATGTTTTTCCTTCTCAATCTTCTATCTAGTTCTTTCCATTAATCAAAAAATAATTACAAGCTTCATAATCACATTTTATGAAGTCTTAGAATAATTACAGTCACGGGGGGAAATAGGGTATTACATCTGAAAATATGGCTTGTCTCTATTTTGTTGTGAATACATATTGAGAAGGATTCTTCCTATATGTATGGAAATTTATCTAAATTCCTTGATTTTAATGAATAAATTCTAAGCACAATTATCTCTACATCTAATTATTTATGGTCAGAATGTACTCCTATTATGTATTATTCTACATAGTGATCTTTTAGTAGTTATGAATTAGTTCATGGTTATATGAAAAATGTTTCTTGTATGTTATATTCCTTCACACCTTCCACAAGACCTATGATCTTTATGATTCTCATGGTCTTAGGTGAGACCTTCTTTAGGATTTAAATATTGAATATGTCAGTGCATATGGGGTACTTGTTGGTCAAGCTTATCAAATCTTGGCTTTGAACCCTATACCAAACCCAAAACCTGGTTCCCCTAGTCTGGTTTTTTTTAGCTCGATTAAGAAAACATCGTTAAATTGGAGGGGTTGTCTCTTGCACTATTATGTATCTCTATTTAGGTTCTTCAAGTTTTACTATTCTTAGAAAATTGAATTTTCTCGTCGATTTGGGTATTGTGTTTTCTTGTGTGGCTTAGCATTTGCTCCTAAAACATTTGTTGGACATTTAAAGGAAATCCTAGTAGTGGTTATGTGGTTTTTTTGGCTTTTCAGGTTTCAGTTTCCAGCTCCAATGGTTCTCTATATTTGGACTAGTGGTAATGTATTTTACAAAGAGGTAGGAAATTAAGAGAATCATTTGTTCCCATGAAGAAATGATCCAAAGTAACATAACCTCTATATTTTCAATCACCTAAAAAGTCCATGACAATGAAAATTAGTCCATATCTCATTTGATCTCTATTGTGGGTACATTGGTTCATCATAAACAACAAATTTCAACCATTGAAGTTGAATGCAACATGTTAACTAATATGGTAGTCAAATTGCACAAAGATATGGACAAATAATATGATGTAATGGTGTTGTCTAGCATAGCTACAACCTTTTGATAATAAAAATTACTTAGTTTTGGTTTTAAAAACAATCTTTAGATGATTATATATTTTGCAATCAAAATCCTAATCAAATGTTTTCGTATAACTAGAATTGAACATTATATCACATTTTTACAAGTGCAATATTACATCAAATTATTGATACATCTCAAATTTATTTAAAAATATAAAAAATATTAATAATGGTAATCACTAATATTTTTAAAATCATCAACATACTCATAATATATATCAAACAACAACATCTAACTATATGCATGTTAAAAAAACATGTAATATACATGAACAATAACATCAACAACAATATATGTGTGAAATAAACATATCAACTATAGTACACGTGAATAATCAATTTACATTTCAAATATATATTACAATAATGAATATATATGTCAACTACTTCTAGGTATAACACCAGAGCTAGTGGAATCAATACCTTCACTACATAAGGATACAATTTCACACCAATACATATCTCTAGGATCTAAATGAGACAAGGACATCAGCTCTATAGGATTAGTAGTTGATGTGTTAGGTGGAGCAATGGGTCAAGAAGTCACTAGTATAGTTGGTGGATCAATAGGTGGATTAGTAGTCATAGTAGGTGGATTAGTAGGTCAATTGGTGTGTGCAGATGGTGGCGTAGGAGGAGGAGGAGAGTCCTTATATGTCTCATCATCCGAAGRCATACAAKATGTATGGGGATATCTTACAACTCATCTATCCACTACCCTTACCCTTTAAAATTCCATCAAGATACCACCAATATGATGAAACAATAGTTTCATATCTTAAGGAAAGCTATGATAGTTCTTCTCAAGCTTAGGGTCCTATGAGATATGCACTATGGGATAAAATRGTTTGAATCTATAGCTATTCATCAAAGTAAGTAATTGTTATGTGACCTAGCAATGAAACCAAATATCGGGTTAAATTTAGTGCATGGAAATTATTTTCTCTTAAKATATTCTCAAACTAGGCCATCTTTGCATTAGTTCAAGGAGGTGGCCCCTCACTAGAATATGAGCCAGTATCTAAAAAATAGCAAATAATAATTAAACAATTTAAACAAAATCTCATAAGCAATAACATGTACATTAAATACAACAAAAAAACATGCAACCGTAAGAATCTAAACATCATAATAATATTATTTCTCTTGTTTGGTGGCTTGAATATATTAAATAGGAGGTCTTGACACCCCATCATCCCATCCATACATATGTATATTTCATAAGGTTGAGTGTTATGGTCCAAATGCTTAAGATATCACAATAAACTAGAAGTGCACACCATGTACAACAATCTGAGCATGGAGCACAACTCCAAGATAGATAAGAGAGATGATTTAGACAACAACTCCTTAAATAATAGGAGAACCTCCTCCAAATACCCAATACATTAATACATCACAATTCACCTCTCCTCAACAATGACTACATGATCTCTATATATACATATTCACAAATTTCACATGTGGCCCCTTTATTATTAGTTCGAATCTATTACATATTCATTTACACATTACATTTGCATTTAACCCCATATATTCCCCCCTTTGGGATCATATCATATATATTTAACCCCATATATTTCCCCCCTTGGGGTCATATCATAGTACCCTCCTTCAAAAAACTTTTTCCTGAAATATTTGTCATTAAAGAATTTACATGTGATGAAACCAAGTAATATTATTTTGCTATGTTCATGATTTCTTCTTACTATTGATGATGATCCATCCATCCAAAATAAATTATTTTCAGTCTTAATCTGTGGTGAATAGTTGTTGCATAATTTTATTTCCCTTGAATCCATGTATTTTTGTTGAAGCTTATCCAATTTGTAGTAGATGTTGGTCTATGATAATAACCTATTGAATAMTGGTTTTGCGATGCCATGTTCCATGAATATTGATGATTATTCCATCTTATTCCTTGATAATGTTGATATTGATATTCTTGTATTCCTTAAAATATTTCCTGAKAATGAGGGTGTCGATATGGTTTCACAATTGATCATTTTCCTTCACTATGCACACCTATTTCAAATATATTATTTTCAAAGACAATGGAATCCTCTATCTATTATATTACTGAGAGGGGGGGGGGGATGGTGAATTAGTAATGAGAAATTATAGTACTTTTAACCATAGTTTATTCTTCAACAATATTCAGCAACTTATCATTAGTATTCAAGATATCATCAATAGTATAATCATAAAAATCATCACATCACATTAGATACATGGTACACCAAAATTTATGTGGAAACCTAAACAAGAGAAAACCACAGAATGATTTTCTTATATATCAAAAGAATACACGTGTTGGAAGCACCAACTTTTAATCCTCCAGCTACAACTAGAAGGAGGCTCCAACCCTGTTATGAGGAAAGTATATATGGCAAGAGGTAAATCACAATAGATGGAATGACACACAAAAATCAACTCTAAACCCAAGTATGCTAAATAAATATAAATGATAAAAAGAGAAGGAAAAGAGCCTACCTCGTCCAGACGTCCGAATAAGACCATGAATGAGCTCATGACCAAATTCTTGATGCCTACAAATTGTCCTCAACCATCAAGATATACAAGAATATAGAAATTATATAGAAAGTTAGCATATAAACTAGCACAATCCATTAACATGTATACGAAATATGCACATGGAAAGTAATGTAAATATTTGTGACATATAGTTGGACAAGAAAAGGGTATTTCTATTAATATAATCAATAGAAGTACATATGTGACAAAATTCTATAACGACACATATCAAAACAAAGAAACTAAGTCCCTCCAACTGGGTCTTCACCACTTCAATCCTCCACAAAGGAAAGCTCACAAGTAGTAGAAGCAATTGAGTTTCTCCTTCTCAATATAGGAAGAGATTGGGGGCTGAACACAAGAAGTTCATAATTTCAAGGACAAAGGGATGCAGACTCAGTATGAAGTGAAATTTATCCATATTGTCTTTTCTCTCAATGGTGTGTGTCTTCAAGGATTGTATAGGGCTCAATTTATAGCCTCCAAATGGAATTGAAGGGCCAGGTTAGAGCATTTCCAGTATATGGAAGGTCAAGGATAATAAATCTCGTGAAATGGCATGGAAACCTGACATATTTTTAATTTTTGAGCACAAAACCCGATGTGCACGAGTTGTAATGGAATAACTTGTGCACAAAAAAATTTATTTTTTACTCTAGAGTGAAAAAAGGGGGACATTAAGTCTGCAGAGGGAAATGGAATACCATCAAACAAATATGCATGGAGTGTGGAAAAAATTGTTATAATAGATTCCCCCTAATGTGTGAGGTCAAATAAGCAAATGCGATGGCATAAATACATATTAAAATTACTAGAAAAACTAGTTACTCATGAGAATATTACACTTCATATTGACTCTGTACACATGGCTTCCAAACTTAATTATATTGCAGATCCATGTGGATATATATAAAATAGTTGTTCATGGCCATGAATAGGAAATACAAAGTGGACACATGCCATAGGCTGTCATAGTCATGAAAAAGACACGTTGGAGTTCACTCTTAAAATCAATTGAAGATATTTGTATACAATGAAGTAAAATATAATCTTCCACAATCACTAAAGTCATATAGGTACCAGTCCGATGAAAGTGATCCAGATTATTTTGGGCACAAAATGAGAGCGAAGATATAATAAATAAATGTAGAGAGTTATATCAAATATCCAATAATATAACAAATATATATTAGATGTATATAACAAGAGGCACATATATACAATAATACACAATTTCTATTAATGAGTGAAATGTATAGAACTGTAGAAAATACAAAACCCTAACCCTACAAGGCAAAAATCCAATAGTTTGTGGACCCCATTTTTAGTAGTTTGGTGTATCAACTTCTCGGGAACGTAACTTTGGCATACATTCTTCGTTTGGGGTGCACAATATATTTTTGGAAAGGTATCAACTAGAAGCTTCACTTGGGGGGCTCAATCAGATCCCTTGAGTGTCATTGAGGTTCCCGATCATGAAAAATCATCATTTAGGCCCTCAAAATGGCCCCAGAAGTTTAGAAACCAAAAAACTACTAAAAATAGTAAATTTTCAAAAACATGTTTTGAGCAAGTTGGAATAGGTGGGTTTCCACCGATATCCACTTGGATCAATCCTCCCTCCTTAGAAAGAAATGGTGTCCATTTCATTGAGTTTCCGAGGGAGAGGGGAAAGCATTTTTTGAATATGAATCTTGGTGAGTTGCTTGCCTTCTTGGAAAAGTTGCATTACTTAGCTTGTTGAAGGTTGTCATGAACTTGTTGTTGGCGGGGTTGAATCTGTTCAACCAAACTATTGTATCTTTCCTTGAATGACCAATGTGTAGGAACCCTTTTAGGTGAATAAACAATATCTTCTTTCTCTTGTACAATCTTCTTCTGTTCAATAGAAAGGTCTTGGGCCAAGGATGCAGTTGTTGCAGTTTCCTTATGTTCACATTTTGAATAGATTGTGAAGAGGATGGATTTTGCAGCATGAGAGATTACCTTATGGCACATTTTTGGTGGGACAATTTTCTAAACTACCTCTAGTATCCTATAGAGATGAACTCCCATGGTAACAATGACACTATGAGGTCAATACTCATAAATAGCATGGCACTTCCACATATATGGTTCACCCAAAATAATATCACATAAATATAGCAGAGAAACATCACATAATACCTCATCCTTGAAGGGATGGATGTAGTATGACAGTTGGCACTGTTGGTTGACATAAAGATATCATCCCTGGAGAAGCCACTTATTGTTGTATGGTTGCGGGTGTGGTGTAGTCAACAATCCCAACTATTTGATGACCTCTTCTGAGATTAGGTTCTTTGGCTTCCGCTATCAACAATAAAATGCAGCGGGCTACCCTCAACCCACATTTGTGAATGAAAAGGGCAATCCCCCTCTTTAGGATCTATTGGTTCTTCTGGTTGAAATATTGTTGCAGTCACGATAGTAGTAATGGGGTCTAAATCGATAATCTGTCTTATGTCATTATTTTCTGAATCATGGCTCAAATCCTATTCTTTGATCTCGACCACCAATGATTGTTTTGAGAAACATTCATCAAAGGGGATTTTGTGGAAATCAAACCACTTTCTAGTGTCCTTCTTTGTCTTTTCATTACCCTTCTTTTCATGTGGCTTGGACTAGTTTTCTGGAGGTTGGTTATTAGGGTCATCATTACCATACTTTGGTTGTTGTGAATTTGAAGAACTAAACTCTCGCTTGTTCTGGTGCCAAAATTTTTGTAGATTTTGATATCATATTGATAGGAAGCTCCTAGTGATGAGATGTCTAGGAAATCCATTTCATTTTGGATGAACCTATGTAGAGCCCCATGGTATTTCAAAACCAGATGTCGCTCAGAGTCTTTGATACCTAACTTGGTGTGCAAGGTATGAAAATTATTTGTGAAATATGGCACTATTTGGAACCTCTCTTTCCATAGTGTGGTCCATCTCATGTATTGGTTGTCATAGTTACCCACAAGGTAATATTTTTCCTTGACCGCATCCACAAAAAAATCCCAAGTGGGCTAGGCCCCATTTATTCCAAAATCCTACATGGAACTTTTCTCCCAACAAGTTTCCCACCAACATTTGACAAGGGGGAGAGCCTTAAGGAGTGTGAAGGTGATCTTTTCCCTGTCGAAAAAATTGTGAACAGAGAAATAATCTTCTTGCATATTTAACCATTTTTCTAGGGTATCACATCTATCTGACCATCAAATACGGGAATATAAAAATTAGTGTGTACCTTAAAAGGAGATGTTCTTCCAAAGTGGCCTATTTATGAATATGTGCCTATTGTTATCGGCAGGCATTGAAGGATGTGGGAAAAATTATCCATCATTTCGTCCCTATGTCGCATGAGAGATTTCTTAAGCAACAGATTAATAGAATCTTTTGCTCTGTCATTTTTCTTTTCTTCCTCCATGGATGGTTTCTTGGGTGTGTGAGAGTGATTTTCATCAAGAGAGACAATATAAATACTCAACTTTCTATACTCAGACCTCATTGGGGACATGCACTAAAAAATGATCAAGAGCATCCTGCTCTGATACCATTGATCCAAATTATTTTTGGCATGAAATGAGAGTAGAGATATAGTAAATAAGTGTATATAGATAGGTCAAAAATATAATAATATAATAGAGATATATCATATGTATATAACAAGAGTCACAAATATACAGTAATACACAATTTCTATTAATGAGTGACATGTACAAAACTATAAAATTACAGAGTGAAAGACTCACTAGAATGGTGAAAGCTTATCTCTAAGAAGAGATCTAATGGATATACTCATTCAAAAGAATATGATTGTTACAATGAGGATCCAAAGGAAATTTAAACATAAATAAAATCCAAAACCCTAACCCCAGAAGATGAAAATCCAATAGTTTTGTGGACCCCGTTTTGGGTAGTTTGGTGTATCAACTTCGCGGGGGTGTAACTTTGGCATATAATCTCCATTTAGGCCGCACGATAGCTCGTTGGAAAGGTGTCGATGAGGATATTAATTTTGTGGGATCAGTAAAATACTTTGGCTATAATTGAGGTTCCTGATCACGAGAAATATTCGTTTAGGCCCTCAAAATGGCCCCAAAATTTTAGGAACCGAAAAAATTCTAAAAATAGTAAATTGATAAAGAACTATTTTGAGCCAGTTGGAATAGGTGGGTGGCCACATATATCCACCTAGATAATAAATACAACAATAGATATGGGATCCGCTACTATGAACTGGAGGTCTTCTACACTATCTGCCGAAGGTGCAAGTCTACATCATGTGAATAAAGGGGTTGAAGTCGAACACAATGGGACTTCGTATGATTACAGGTCATTAAAGTATACCATTAACAAATGTGAGACAACACACTAATAATGAAAGTGGGTTTCAAGGCATCGAGTACATTCCATAAGTGTGAATAACGGTTTTCACTATTGAGGTCGAACACTTGAAGAATCCATCGATTAAGAGATATTAACATATTCCCAATTGTCGATGGCGGGAGAACCTGCCACTGATGACTGTAAGCCTCTAGGTACTCATATAAATCTAGATCTTGATTCTAAAATAGATGAGTTGAAGTTGATGGAAGGAGACCTGCTGAAAGGAGAGCATTAAGGAATAGAGATTTTCCCTGTAACAAAACCCCTGTTCTGAGGCTCCAACCTAAAAGAAGCTACAATTCCCTAAATTCTCTGGATCCAAACAAAAGGAGGCTACAACCCTCTCAGTTCTCCAGATCCAATCGGAAGGTGGCTACAACCACCTATCATTTCCCCATCCAACCACCCAGTAATATAAATGTAAACCAATTGTCGCTATCACAAACTTTTCCACTTTCACTTTCACTCCGTCTCTATCACTGTCTTTGTTACTATCACACCAACCTGTATCTTCTCATCAACTAACTAAGCATGTACCATACCATGCATCAAGTGTATACCAATATAAATACTATCTCATACATCAATCATGAACCCAAAGATACATCAACAATGAATAGTGAATCATGAACTAAAGCATCAACCATGTACAACCTGCACCATATGCAATATCATCAACCATATGCATATATGTACCATATCATCAATGAAGTATCTCAAGGGGACAATGCATGCCCCTCACATATAACACCATACAACATGAATATTCCTCAAAAATATATAATCAACTCAAAGATAAGAACCATAGGAACCATGTCATGTGTTGAACCGGATAAAAGAGTGCTCCTCACTCTTCCAAGACACCAAAATATACCATATCTAAGTACCAAACCAACAATACCAAGTATGCCTCAAGACTACACCATATCATGACAAGAAGTAACCATAAAAACAAGTATAAAACCATACCAATGCCTCTGTAGCTGACCTAAACCTCTGATATGTTGACCTTTAACCTTCCTCCATACTTCAAGGACCTGGTACCAACATCTATTCAAACCTTCATTATATTTTCACAGATACCCTACCTTCTCTTCTACATCGTACAGATATCTACACTTTCCTTCACTACATCTCATGTACATCTATACCCTTCTTACCTACAACCTGTAGATAACTCAGAAACTAGGGTTTGTTTCAACCCTGAGACTTTATCCTTCAACCTTCCTTTGCTACCTCAGAAAAATGTCATCACAACCTTAGAAAAATATCACTAGTTCACAAGATAGATAATCAATGAATGAGTGTGTGAGTGTATTTTTGAATGACTCCTTGAGGTTCTTATATACTTGTGCTCGGTAACTCATCTCCTTAATTTAGGGCTTCTAGGGTTTTCTTGTTATAACAATTTTACCCCTTTTACCAAGACTTATAAAAAACTAGGGGCTTCGTGTCCACTCTTCAAGGCTTCCAACTTTAAAAGGCCATATCTCCCTAACTGTGATGAACCACGAGCTATTCCACATATCACTGAAAACAAAATGATCAGTACTATCCATATATGAGGGTCTTTCCTGCATTCACACTGTCCTTTCTATCCATGTTCTTCATTCAACTTCGAGTACCAAAAACACACCGTCAGGAGTACCATAATTCTTCAAGGGTTGACATCAATATCTAATATCACTCTCCAAGGGCAGACATCAATGACAACCAACTGTCTAACCAGTTGTCCAACACTATTCTATTTTCTTGGTGTTTTATTAATCTATCCTTGGATATAAGACCATCACATTTAACATTATCTTATTTCTCCTTTTGAAGCTGCAATGTGACTCCACCTATCAAATTATGACATTCTTCTTCAATTCTATATCGCATTTTTTATTTTACCTCATTGGTATATAGGGATTCCTCAACCTTCTCATATTTCCTCTTCAAGTATTTTCATATTTTTTTCATCTAATATCCTTGTTTTTTCTTGATTTTGACAATGCTTATTTTCTTCTTTCAATCTCTTAACCGCATCCAATATTTTTTTATTATGGTTTTGTAATCCATTTCTTCATCTTTATTTTTCAATTATTCCCTTTCCTTTTACTTTTCCCACTTACCTTTGATACTCTTTATCTATTTTGATTTTTGAGCCTCCTTGACGAGTGTTTCATTAAAATATCATATCTTATGTAGCTCATCACCCTTCTTCTTGATCTCTTCCTCTTGATTTTTTTAATTAATCTTGATCAATAGCTATAGAGTCCAATCATTTCCTCTCTTTCCTCCAACATTGCCTCCATTTTTGTATCCTTATTTTCATCCATCTTAATTTCAATTTCATCCTTATTTTGATTCATCTTCTTTTTCAATAGTTCCATTTGGTGAAAAAACTCTTATCTTTCTTCTTCATTAATGGTTGAAATCTCTAGAGGTTTAGTTGGTGAAGAAAATTTTGAAGAAACCTTTGGAGCCATGTGAAAAAATTAATAATAGTCCACATTGTCCTCTTTATCACAAATTTTGAATCACAAAAAATATAGCTTCCAATCAAATTTATACCAATTGTAAGTTAGATACCTTTCAAACCTTAATTTGGAGAATGTTTGGATGGTTGAATTTTGTCATGATATATCTCTGCAATTTGAGTCCTTTTGTGTTTGAAATTTTGGATTGTAGTACTCTAATATGTCTTCTTTGCAATTCCATAGGTATGACCAATATTTGATGTGCCAAGATAAAGTTATGGTAACTTTCCCAACCATGTTGATTCTTGGAACTTTCTAGATAGAAAAATTTTATAGTATGCCACACGTCCATTATTTAATATCTAATTCTGAAATTTTTAACTAGAATAATATTGTTTATTTTATTTCCAACAAATCTAGTGGCACTCAATTTGGAATTTTTAAGCTTTAGATATGTTAGTTCTACCAATAACACCTATTTGAGGATATTTTGAGGACTAGTAAAATACCCCTACTTCCCATAGTCCATACCTCAAAAATAAAAATGATTCAAAACCTAAAATTTCTATCAAAATTACTTTTCTACGTCTCCCTAGGATCTTGAAAATTGCATAGGCTGAAATGTCACCAAACAAAAGTTATATCCAAATTCCCAAACTGACTAGTTTGAGACTGATTCCAAGGCTAGTAAAAAGCCCTAACTTTCACACGATGTATCTCCGAAAGTAAAATGACCCAAAACCTGAAATTTTTACCAAGTGTACTTTGTTATGTCTTCTCAATATTATGAATATTTCACAATTTGAAACTTCACAGAAAAAAAAGTTATAGATAAAATTTTGATATGACTCGCTTGAAGTAGAAAAACCCTCAGATTGATGATCTGAAACCAAATGTTATGTTACAAATTATTAAGATATCACAATAAACCATAAGTTTTATAGTCTTAATTTCCACCCTACAGGACCATAAGGGAATGTTGCAGAAAATGAAAGCTAAGACATAACTCCAACTTATGATTTGGGTCACTTTGGAAGGGCATGGCTTATCATACAAGGAAAACAATTGATGTGTCATTGTTCATCTATAGTAAAACCAATGATGACCTTTGAAACGTTCTATATTCATATAGTTTCGAAGAGGCAAGTGAGGGATGAGTTGGTTCTTTATGGCATGAGCCTTGGAAATCACATCATTCAAGTATTCATTGATCTCTATAAGATATAGAATCTCTCCCAATCCTCTTACAAGGATCTATATAAAGAAATAAAATCTTGAGCATGAGGAGGAAGAATCATTTGTTTACTCATGTTGTCCAAATACAGAGAAGCTTCTCCATTCCACAACAGCCACAGTTAGATTTCTTAGTTTGATTAATAATCTCAAGAGGAGCAAGGAGAAAGGGGGAAAGGAGGATGCATCTACACTAAAGGTATGATTTTTGATGTATTCTTTTCATTTTGAGTTAATAGATCATTGGTTTTCCCCATAAATATTTGTGTTATGTTTATGAATTTTTAGATCCGGTCTTGAAATGGATAGATCAGTTTAGATTTGAATTAGATTAGTAATTTCTAACACTAGGATAATACGTAGATTGGTGTTTGTTTGTTGCTTTTGTGTAGAGAGAATGTTGCAATGACTAGATATGGAACTCAATATTTGAAATAGCCAAGACATACGAGTAAAACCTTCAGAAGTAAGGTATGCCATTCTTTTCCCTCTTGGTGTAAAAAGGAATTGCTAGTTTATGTATAGGGAAACCATTAGAAGTACAACCCCACTGTCTATCTAAGATCAATAGGTAGATCCTATGGAGATCTTACTTTCCAACTGTGATATTTTCTCCATAACACAACTAGAGAATCCATTGGGGAAGAATCTTTGATTCTTCTCTAGTTTAGAATCCCTTTCCAGTTATCCTCTATCTCTATATTTTATTTAGTTTATGTCTTCCATGTTACTCCCTCAGATTTTAGATCTCTCAAATATGAAATATTTCAGACATATATTTTTTTTTTCAAAAACAAATACAACACCCTCTTGTTGCACTATTGGTGTCCAACGACTAGTTTCTTATTGCAACTCATCTGATCTGCAACAATCCATGTAAATTGGGAAAAATGCAGAAATATCAGACTTCTGTGATCAAATCTTATTTGTCTAATCCCAAATATTTGTGCTTGATATGTACTTTTAATAAATTACCTCTAATTGAGTCTTGTTATCACACCTTGTGTCTTCAATTCAAGTTTTAAGTGTGTTTCTGTGGCTTGCTCAGATTGCTTGTGTACACTTGATTATTTTCTAGGGATCCATTAAAGTTAGGAAGTGCAACCAACATATATTATTAGATATGGTAGTGTCCCTTAATGATCACATTTATCTTTTTTACCATCTTGTGATTAGTGTTCGTTTCTAGATATACATTCATAGTGAGTTTTGGGTGATATTATTGTAGAGACATTGGAGTGGTATTTTCATCATCAATAGCAATTTCCTATAGCCCTTTCTTGTTGGTTTGTTGGTTTTTTGTTTGCATATTGTTGTTGTGGTGAATTCCCTCTACGGACGGGTGAAATCCCCCTTGGATCGGGTTTCCTTCAATCCAAGACAAAAGGAAAACAAATGGACACTAACTTCCCCTTAAGACTAATTTATATGTTCATTAATGAAATCAAAAGAGACATAGAAAGATGAAAAGGTAGGTGGCTTACCTCTTTCCTATAGGTTTTCCTTGTTGCTCCAATTTTTGAACTTGATCTCCAAGATCCTAGTATGGAAGTGTTCCTCTTGCAAGAGACAAGCCAATATTCTTCTGCTACTATATATCATTAGATGAAAGTAAATTTATCTATGCTAGAATTAAACAAGACAAAGATAAACATTCATGAAATGAAAAATGTAGACAATTAAGAGAAATAGTCCAAGTTATATATTAAAAGTGGAAAGAAATCGAAGATTTACAACCTCAATGATGATGTTGCAACAATTCCTCCAATCTCTCCTTTTTATATCCCCTTCATGCCACACGACTATAGTTATGATGCTATGGACTACTTCCTCACAAGATCAAAGGTTTGGTATTCCCAAGTTCCCCCCTTTTCACCTTAGAATGCCCTCATTATATAGGATTTGGAGGCTTAACCACCATGGATATGATCACTCACTAGATCCACTAAATTGGGATCTCCAAGATTTTAGTGACAAAATATCTCTCAAATATTCTAGGGAGAAAATATCTCGCAAGATCCATCAAATTAGGATATTGGTTTGAGAAAATATCTCAAACATCCAAGAGGCTCTCAACTTCTCATTGAGATTATGAAACTATATGTGAGGTGTAACTTATCCTTGATATTATGAAACTAGATGTGAGGTGTATTCTCACACTAAATTAATTTACTTTTTTCAATAAAAATGAAAAATACATGTGCACATAGTATTTTGACCTTGATATGATAAATTTATCCTCCAACATGTCTAGGGATCATGAAAAACACTCCCTCACTAAAGTGTGACCAATAGGTGTGTAACATATTCCCCATAAAGTGTGAGGTCAGAAGAGAAACCGATCGTTGAAATGGTTTACAAAAATTTTAATGCAAGGGCATTGGAGTAGGAGATCCTATCGGAAGCTGTAAACAAATATCAAACAATATATATGTATCATCCATGAGTTAGGCATACCCATGCTCACAATAAATTGACTCAAAGCATGTCCATTGACCAATACACTGCAGATCCATGAAAGTACTGATTAATGATATGGCTACCAAAGATACAATGTGGATCCATACCTTCCATGACGTGATTAGGTCATAGCTATGAAAGAATACACAATAGAGATATAGTATGAAAAAACATAGCCACAGACCAATACAAAGTGGATCTATGTGACAACATATACATCAATGAGATTTCCAATATGATGGTTATTCTGGAATCTTTTGCATATTCAAATGATCTCCAACACAGCTTGGGAAAATCATATAACAAAGTGAGCACCCAACCCAGGGTCTTCATCCCAATCACAAAACAGTATGATTCTAGCCATGTGAATAGATGTCTTGATGTTGAACATGGTAGAAACCACTTGATTACCAGTTATTTAATGTATACCTTTACCAAGTGTGAGGTAAATCACCAATGATGAAAATGACTCCCAAGGTACCCTAGTATATTTCAGCGAATGTGAATAAATGAGTTGAAGTCAAACATTCATGGAATCATTTTATCAAAGGCCAATGGTGTAAACCTACTATCGAAGGTGATGAAACCTACCATTGAGGCATGCAAGTCCCAAGGTACTAACTGATTTCTAAGTCTAATTCCCTGATAATATGTTGAATTCAATAGGAACAGAAGGAGGGCCATCATCTTTTCCCCATCATCGACATGAAAATGACACGTGAAAGTGATGTAACATGATAGATCAAATGAGTGTGTACTGACACGAAAATGAGAGATGGTAATACTAAAGAGTGATTGGTTTTAAGTGCAACTTCCCTTAAACATTATGAGGAATGACAAGTGACTTGGAAGCATTGACTCGACGATTACAAAGAAAACAATGTCATAATAATCATAGCAATTTTCGACTGGAATGAAAAAGTATAACGACACATAGAATTGGTATGACTAAGAGACAAGAATATTACCCAACTATAAGACAAGATGCAAACATGTGTCATGTTCAAGGTTGACAACAAAAAACCACCATAATTCTTTCCAAAACTTGACCCACTTCCTTCACTTTTTCCCCCACCATGATTGGTGAGTACCTCTTTGTTTTTTAATGAGCTCGAGGAGAATAATAAATTCTTGCTATAGCTCATCTTCGATGAGTCCCTCATCAAATGTTTAATGAACATGAATAAGGGGGGATTTGGTCCCATATGGGTCCTTCAATGTATACTTTTACAATCCCAGAGAAGATAAACTCACAACCTTTTCACATCTAGAGAATCTAAAAATATCTTAAAGATGACTCTGTGGATTCTATTTTTCATAAATTTAGTCCCGCAAGCCCGAAAAAGTGTAAAGCAATACAAGGGAGAAATCTTCTAGTCAAATTTGTCTAGAGTGTTCCTTTTTCGTAATTATTCCATAGAGTCTTAAAAAGGGTTAAACTTATACCAAATAGACGCCCTTTCAAACCTTTTAATGAGTGTGAAAGGAAACAAGCTCACTCGACAATATTTTCATGCTTAGGGAGTTTGAAAAGAGTTTAAAGGATACTCCAAAGAGTTCATTTTTCATATAGTTTTTACGATCCTGAAAAAGTGATAAAAATATGCTCGGTTGTAATCCAAAGAGTTCCTTTTTAATATAGTTTTTACGATCCTGAAAAGGTGATAAAAATATGCTCGGTTGTCTAATTCATTTTTTAACGAGCTTGACATAGAAAGTAAACTATTCTTGGGGTAGGTTTCATTTTTACACAAGTTTGAAACAAAGAAAAAATGTGCTTGGGGTAGGTTTCATTTTTACACAACCTTGAAAAAGAGAAAAACTATGCTTGGGGTAGGTTTCATTTTTACACAAGCTTGAAACAAAGAAAAACTATGCTTGGGGTGTCCATTTCATTTTTACACGAGATTTAAATAGAGAGTGAAACTGTGCTCAAAGTGATACCCATTATAGGTTTTTCTTCCCAACATGATTTCCATAGGTTGGTACTTAACCCCCAATATGAACGACAAAAGATAGTGTCTTAACTCCAATATGATGTCCAGAGGCTAGAGACATGCCTCCCAAGTTTCATTTCATCCATCGACTCTTCTTCTGCACCTGAAATGACTCCTACCTACTAATAGGAATAGGTTCACCAAAGAGGGAGGAAGAAAGAACATCAACTAACATAGGTGGATGAAATGAAGGTTCGGGTATGAGATCTAGTGGAAGAATCAACTCAATTGAAGGTGGGTCCATTTCATTTTTTAACGATCTTGACATGGACAATGAACCATGCTCATCGATATCTCTTTCATTTTTTAACAAGATTTACATAGAAAAAGAACTTTGTTCATGAATGTTTGTTTCATTTTTCAACAAGATTGACACAAGAAAAGAACTATGCTTGTAATCCTTTGTTTCATTTTTTAATGAGCTTTGACACATAAATGAGAAATTTTCTCAAAACCCTTGACCATGGCTTCCAAGAGGTCTGAAAAACACTCTGGAAGGAATAGATGTCAAGGGACTTAGTAGAGATAAGGAGGGGAAGATCAGGATCCAAATCCCCTATTGAGTGGTTCACCATTTCAACTACTAGCACTAAGTCATGTATTGAGTAGAAGACAGGTCGGCGCACTAGTGCACATTTTGAAGTGATAATTTTGAATTTAAGAAGGCATATCATGAAATATCTTGAAAATATTGTAATAGACAAAAGTGACAGAGAGAAGGGTCATGGGTAGTTTGAATCTGCAGGTAACATCAAGGGGCTTGTGTGTCATTTTTTCAGGGTCTATTGAAGGCCTGAAGATCCAATTTGTCTCAAGGTGTTTGAATATCCTTGACCGAGAGGTCACAGAACCCATAGGAGGGGTATGGGGCTGCATCAAGTGGTATTAGAGATGAGAAAAAGTTTTTCTCTGATATCATCAAGTGGAAATCAAGGCCATAGAACTAATTTCTGTAGGAAAAAAATAAGAA
The DNA here is from genome assembly GCA_032191745.1 of Picea mariana. Taxonomy (NCBI): domain Eukaryota; kingdom Viridiplantae; phylum Streptophyta; class Pinopsida; order Pinales; family Pinaceae; genus Picea; species Picea mariana. Next base: position 50,046 of record JASDQU010372182.1, on the reverse strand, counting down.
ATTAGGTTGATATCATCAAGTGGTATAATATACATCTAGTGGTAGTTGTGTAAAGGAGAAAGTTCAACACAATTCCACCTAGAAGACATGCAGAGCCACCCCGTAGCAAACTGAGATATGGAAAGGGAGATGCGAGAACTTTGTGCAAGGTTGGATTCTATGGAAACAACACAAAGGATAGCACCTGATGTTGGAGACATCAGTGATGCAAAAGATGAAGAAGTGGAAGTTGAAGAAGTTGTAGTAGATGATGTTGCAGAAGAACTCTTACTGAAAGAAGTTGTCAAATTGGGAGATAGAGCAAAGACAGACATCCCAATCTGTGAAGGAAATTTATATGTTGAATAATTATTGGATTGGATAACATTAATGGAAAATTACTTCAACTATGAAGATGTCGATGAGGAGAAAAAGGTGAAGCATGTTGTCACCAGATTAAAAGGACATGAAACATTGTGGTGGGATGAACTGCAGGCTATCAAAAGATGCAAAGGAAAGAAAAAGATCAAGAGTTGAGATAGAATGGTAGCCAAGTTGAAGGATAAATTCATACCTAAGGACTACTAGACAAATTTTTTTAAGAAGTTGCAGAACCTGAGACAGAAAGGAATGATGGTGAAATAATACATAGAGGTGTTCTACAAATTGAACATCATGGTTGGACAGAGAGAAAAAGATGATGAAAATGTTGCTAGGTATATAAATGGCCTGAGATATGAAATCTAGGACGAAATCAACATGATGATAGTAAGGAAAGTGGAGGATGCTTATCATGTTTCACTGAAGGAAGAAGAAAATTTGGCCAGGAAACAGATCCAACAAAGCTGAGGAAGACGTCTAAACAGAGGCAAGGGAATTTCCCATGACAAGGCACATAAGTGAAAATTTGAGAATGAAAAACCACATAGTCACTCAGAGAGAGGAGGAAGTTCCTGAGGGATACAATACGGTGGAAGAAACTCTTTTCATCGAGAAAGAGGAAGAGGCAGAGGAGGAGAAGTGAAGTGTTATGCCTGTGGAAAGACATGACACATGTTTTGGGAATGCCCTAAGAGAAAGAAAGAAGGAGGAGGTGAAGCTCACATTTCGGAAGCGCAAAAGAGTAATTTTAAAGTAGAAGGTTCAGAAGATGGGAAATCCTTGATGATGAATAAGGTTATCTTGATTCCAAAATCATAGGTTGAAAAACCAATGCAGAGGAACAGTTTTTTCAGAACTTCTTGCAAGACTATAGATAGAGTATGCAAGGTGATAATTGACAGTGGGAGCACTGATAACTTAGTATCCATAGAGATGGTGGAGAAATTGGAGCTAGAAACAAATGCACATCCAACTCCATATAAGGTATCATGGTTGTAGAAAGGACATCAGGTAATGGTAACTAAATAATGCCTAGTTGAATTTAAAATAGGAGGATATAGAGATGATATTTTGTGTGATTTGATTCCCATGGATGTATGTCATGTTTTTTTGTGGAGACCATAGCAGTATGACAAGAATTCCATTCATGATGGGAGAAAAAATACTTATACTTTGGAGAAAAATGGTAGGAAACACATGTTGCTGCCAATTGAGGAGAATAAAGTAAAGTAATAAGTTAGTATAAGTATACTTCTCATGAGTGGGAAGTGTTGGTGTGTAAATATTTTTATTGTATATCTCACACTCATTTAAATGTCAATCTGGGACTCGTAATCAAAAGAGTCGTTACACCATATGTGACGAGAAAAAGTAACCTATCTAAGTCTGTTGCATATAGGAAATAATTAATAACATAAAAATTTCATTTCTAAGATCTCTAAATACTTCAAAATATCCTCTGAACCTAAAAGTGAAAATTGATAATGAAACTTAGACAAACAGTCAATCAAAGAGATGTTGTCTCAGAGAAACAAGTATGTTCATGTTAGGCACTTGTATTGAAAAGATGAACTTTAAGAAGCTTGTCTCCTGTAGAAATTGAAACAATCAACTCCAACCATTCTTGAAACAAAAACCAATTTCAACTTCATGTAATTCAACCAAACTAGCACAAGGGAAATTCAGTATGATTGAAAGACTTTATTACAACACATGTAGATAAAAGATAAAGTCTCCTGGTCCCTTGCTCATAAGCTTAAAATATCAGTCCCACACTTCAAATCAGGAGATAGCTATCTTCAAAATCTGAGAATAAAATGTCTATTTGATATAACACTTGTTGTTACACACCAATCCAAAATAATGAACTTGATGCTCAATCCTGAGAATGAATTAAATATTAATCACACACACACACTGCTGTAAACTATCCACACAAACACACAAAATGTATACAATGAGGTTTACCATAGTTGGGGTGGTGGGCCCTTGCCAAAAAAACAAGGAACCTCTTGAGTTAACAGACTAAAACTTTCACTCACATCCAAGAATTGACATAAACGATCTTCTGTATTAATTCAGCTGGTAAATTGGATCAACAGTCTTTTACTTCATACATCACGACGACAAGTACTGTTTGATTCTTAAAGTATATTTCTTACATTCCTCTCTACACAACATACCTTATATAAGGTAAGCCGATACTACCAATATTTATGGATAAACATTAAACAGTTTGAGAAATTCCAGAATTAAGATTTACATCGAATTTTTAGGAGTCAACTACATCTTCATGACACGAAGTGCATGAGAGATGGAGTCTCTTGCAACTAGAGAACTAACTGGGACGCTTCTATCCAACTGTCTTCTCAAAATCTCCACCATTATCCAGGTCCAACTGGCGCATCTTGAAACAAAAGTTTGTGTACCAGATTGCACACAATCACAAGTCTGGTACTGGAATAGAACAAAGCAAGGAGTATCGGAATAGCGCACGTCTTGGTACCAGATCAAAAATGTCTTGGGTACCAGAATGGATTTGGTACCAGATTACATGGTGTCTAGTAGTTCTGGATAGACTGCTCATAAATCAAATTATTAGAACTATACAAAATAAAACACTTTCAATCGAATTAATTAAAGAAAGTTAAACAAACATGCTTTAAATCACTAATTACCTCTTGTAGACATGACATAGCTATTAGGCATGTATTTTGGGAGGGAATAGTCTAGTATAGGTTTATAACAAAGGAAAAAATACTTAGATAGAGGGTAATATAGGGTATTATATTATGGTAAAATGGAGACTCAACATTTCCCCCATGCTGAAGATGTTGCATGTCCTCATGCAATGTTATCAAAAACTGATACCCAAAAAACTTTCTGCACAATTGGACCCTCCTCTGTCATTYCTCAGATTGCAAAATGTTAACACCAGAAGCTTCATTCTTTAATTCCTTCTTGATCACCCTAGTGTAATGGACCAATCRCAAGACTTTGTTAAGTTTGGCAGAGACCTCTGCATGTTGTTCCTTCATTTCTGCATTCTCTGCCTTGATATGCCTATCCAATATTTTGTATTCTTCAATTTCTTGTTTCAATCTCTCAATTTCTATTAATAACGTTGGTTCATTCAGGGACTGGTCTGGACTTGGTGTGAGTACTTCCTTGGCCAACATCTCTCGAGCCTCTTTTTCTTTCCTCAAACTCCTCAGAACCTTTATCATCATCTTTCGTCTGCTCAAGGATTTGCCTGGACTCGGTGTGAATGCTTCCTGAGTGACCAACTTTCGAGCTTCCTCTCCCTTCCTCAAATCCATCAAAGTCTCTGTTACCAATCCTTCTGTCTCACTTATTGTTACCAATCCTTCTGTTTCACTTGTGGTAGCTCCCCAGCCACTCTCTTTGTCTGGAGAACTTGGAATATCCATAGGTTCTCTTTGAGGAGAAGGTATGTTTGGAATTGTCTCCTATTTAGCCATACTTATGGTGGTCCTGCATATGGGTGGCGAGGATTTCTTAGACTTGCTGACAGGGGTAGGAGTTTTTTCAAATAGTTTCCTTTTCTTAGATTTACTGATAGGGGTAGGCCTAGACATCTATACCTCCTGTGTTGACTAGACCTTTATCTTGCGGGCTTGAACTGTAAATTCTGGGGTTTTCTTTTGCTGGAAAACCCGTATTCCTAACCTGGAATATTGTGGCGTGTGTTCTGGAACTTGTGCCTCCTTTCCTTCTAGTTTATTTCTATTTTTACTTGTCACCTTAGCAGTCTCCTTCAAGACACCAAGTGAGCTTTGGGAATGCAGAGTGACTTCAGAAATACTTTTCAATTCTTTAGGGGATTTTGGAGGGGGTTTTATAGTTGGCTCTAGTAAAATCTTTTGTTGATCCATCTCCCCATTCTTTTGTTTCTTATTCTATGACCATTCTTTAGGGCGTAGGACTGAGCTAGATGCCTCAACTAGTGCAGACTTTTTCTTTCTTTGTAACTGGAAGTCAAGGGTCTTCTTTATTTGGCTGGCTGGTTCTAATGGCACTTCCATAATTGTTTTTGGAACGCTATCTGATTGACCACACGGTTCTGAGCCCTCCTTTCATATTTTACCCCTTTGAACTGAAGTAGAGCTTACTCTCTGGAATTGAGTGGTTGTCTTCTTTCTTGATATAACAGGCTCTCCCACGACAGACTTTTCTGTCACCAATTTCTCAATGGGATGAGATGAGTTGGGCACAGCAGTGTCTTTTGTACCTCCTAATGCCATGTCTTTCTTTGCTTTCCTTCTTGAGATCTCACTGTGTGTCCCAGCCTCCTGTGTCTCAACCAACTTGGATTTCTCTTGAGCGAAGTTCTGTTGGAGCAACTATTTCCAACTACCCCCTTATGTTTTTAGATCACGAACAACCAGAAGTTTGATTAAACTGTGATGATGAAGAATGGTCTCAGGTTTATTAGAAACTGACCTCACCCCTCTTTCCATTTTCTTTAGACTCATTCATAAAAAATGGGGAAAATTTATCTGTGGTCCTCCCTCAAAATGTGACAAAAGCTTTAAATGATAAATGAAGGTCATGACATACCTTCCCTTAGAGGTGAGGAATTTATGTAGACTTATAAGAATTGTCAAACATTTTTCTTTGATATAGCTCCGAGGGATGCCCTTCGTCCAATCAGGGTCGTGATGTTCTAGTTTGAGGAATTGTTGACAAAGCTTTTTGTCTATGATCACTCTTTTGAAGTATCTTTCTCCAGCCATCAGGAGACCCGTAGCTTCTTCTATAGTGGCTTCTTTAATTTTTAACTTCACATCCCCAAGGTTCACATCCTCTCCATCATATGTTTGTGCAAAGACGAGAGAAAATCCCTCATGATGGTCCCTAAATTTCTTCAAGAATGGAACCCACCCTGGCTATTCATATTTTTTCTTACAAGCCTGATATTCTGTTGTTTCTTTGTATATTTGAAATATTGGTTCATGCCTATCGACCCCCATTAAGAAATTCTCTTGGGTGGATAAGGCACAGATAGAAGGTCGAGGGTGAGTACCAGATGATAGAGTATCGGTTGGGAAAAACATACAAGGAATATGAAGGCATAGGGTGTCTATAGATAGTATGACAAAAAGGGTAAATAATGCTCATCTGGATGGCGGAGCCATCCAGAAGAGAATTTATGAATGGAAGTGTAGATTGCAATGGTCACATCGATACTCATGATGATATGGCGAGGGAATTCGGATCTATTAATGGTTTCCATATTCGTGGGAAGCTTGGTGGCAGATGATATTCACGAAAGGAGGTGGTCGTTATGATCGAGACTTGTGTATATGAAATTGACTGGGATCACTACTTGATATGTTGAGATTCATGGTCCACGTCGTCTCATATAGTACGACAAATAATCATGGGGTTTATTTATCATATAGACAGAGGGAGGTTGATCCGATAAAAGACATCGTGATTTTGCATTCTTAATGTTTCGTAGGACACTTCCTTCTCACGGTGGTGAGGTCTAAGATTTCTATAGAGATTCGTGACAAAAAAAGGGTACATCATGATTCAAGAGCAATTAGATGTTCTAAATTCATATTTAGTCTAATTACTTCAAATAATACAAAAAAAAGTGTTGAATATGTATGTCCTCGCACTAATAATTTGACAATGACTTAGAAACATGATGAAAGTTACCCGTCATATTCTTACCATTACTGGATCACTTGTGTGCAGAATTTGTAATTGATATGGGATCACCTAAGTGTCGGATCGCCTGTGTGTAAGACTTACAGTTGGTACAGGATCACCTAAGTGTCAGGTCACCTGTGTGTAAAATTTGCAGTCGGTACAGGATCACCTAATCACCTGAGTGCCATATCACCTGTGTGTAAAATTTGCAGTTGGTACAGGATCACCTGATTACCTGAGTGTCGGATCACCTGTGTGTAAAATTTGAAATTGGTATCGGAATAACGCAGGGCCCCTTCTTTTATACAAGATAGGATCTGGTACCGGATAGGCACAACAAGATGATTTGGTGGCCCTTCATACATAGAAGTGATCATCGATGTGAGATAAGCAAAAAAAAAAGGATCTTTCTTGAGCTTAAAAATCTTGACACTGCTTCTGGTGACAGTGATTTATAGAAATAGCTGGTGTTCTATGGCCAAATCTGTCTGAAAAACTCTGTAGTTGCCAAAGTTTATAGAAAAATAATGCAGGAAATATTTATAATAGGAGGGTACTCTGTAATGACCAGTAACTGAGATGACAAAAATCCTTTTCTTCTGGAGCCAAGGTGACCACACTTTTTCTAGCATTTCCTCTTTTATTACAACACGATAATAATCCTAACTACTACTTTTTTTTGTATTTTTATCGAGCCCGGATTAGTTAATGCTCACTAGTATTTTCAATTTTATAGAGTCTAGAAAACTTAAAGGAAACTCTCTATACTATCCCGTGGATTTTTGTCGAGCCTGGGCCAGTTCCTGCTCGCCGATGTTTTCAATTTTAAAGAGTCTGGAAAACTTAAAGGAAACTCTCTATACTGTCTTGTGGATTTTTATCGAGCCCGGGCCAGTTCCTAATCGACGGTGTTTTCAATTTTAAAGAGTCTAAAAAACTTAAAGAAGACTCTTTCTGGTAGCTGTCCTCCTTATTTGTTTATCTACATGGGAACACCACCAATTTTTCTTTTGTCTTTGTTAGTTAAAAATAAAAAAACTTCATCTCATGACACACTAAAGTACAAAGAATGCATTTATACAATTTGAACTTACTATGGTAGGTCAGCAGGAGGGAAAACCCTCTCGCTTACCAGTTGCATTTCGGCAGTCTAAAGAACATTTTTGACAAAATCCTCTTTTGATAGCGGTTTGTGATAAACCTTCAGTCGATGTCCATTTACAACAAGGGAAGTCTTCTTTTCATAAATAGTTTTTATCCTTACTGCACCATTGTCATATACTTTATCAACCTCATAGGGCCCCATCCATCTAGTAGACAGTTTGCCTTTGAAGTTTTTAAATCTTCTATCATATAGGAGGTCCCAATCACCGGGCTAGAAGGACTTCTGTTTAATGTATTTGTCATGCCTTTTGGTCCTTTGTTCTTGTATCAGGGTGGTTTTTTTTAGAGAATCTTGTCTTATCTCATCAAGCTCATTTAATTGTAATAGCCTATGTTTTTTAGCTTCATCCAGGTCCATTCCTAATTGCATGGCAATTCTGAAGGTCTTTACCTGAAACTCTATGGGCAGTAGTACCTACTTCCCATATACCAACTCATATGGTGTATGGCATGTTGTATTTCTCCAGGCTATCATGTAGGCCCACAAGGCCTCAGGCAACCTATCAACCCAGTCTTTGTGATGCAACTGAATAGTCTTAGTGAGGATGGCCTCTATCACTTTGTTGGTCGATTCTACTTGGCCATTGGCTTGGGGGTGATAGGGTGAGGACTTTTTGTGTCTGATCTTGTATTTTTTGGTAAGGGCCTTAACCAAATTTGAGGTGAATTGTGTTCCTTGATCAGTGACTATCTCCCGAGGTACCCCGAAATGAGTGAAAATTTCCTCAAAGATAAAATCTACAATAGATTGTTCATTGGCTGAATACATGGCCTTGACTTCTACCCATTTTGTTACATAGTCTGTGCAAAATAATATGTACATTTTCTTCTGGGACATGGGATTGATAGGTCCTACAAAGTCTAAGGCCCATTTTTCAAAGGGTTCTATTACTACTTGGGCTTGGAGTGGCATTTCATCGACTGATGTAGGTATTCCCATTCTTTGGCAATCATCGCAGTTGGCCACGTATTTCTTTGCATATTTAAAAATGGTGAGCCAATAATAGCCAGATTGTAAGATTTTCTAAGCTGTCCTTTTGTCAGCAAAGTGGGCACCACATGGGTCATCATGGCAGTCTCTGAAGATATCATGCATTTCATCTTCTTGGACACATCTTCTGATTACCAAATCAGGTCTTGTTCGAGATAAGGTATCTTCGTGCCACATATAATTGGCACTTAGCTGAATGATTCTCTGTTTTTCTCTGGATGTCATACCTTGAGGTAGCTTGTTGGTTACCAAATAGTTGGCTACGTCTACATACCAAGGGGTGAAAGTAGAAATGGCAAATAAATTCTCATCTAGAAAATCATCATCTACTAGAGTACTGTCACCTGTATGGATAAGCCTAGACAGAAAATCAGCAACCAAGTTATCTCTTCCAGGACTATCTATAATAGTGATATTAAATTCTTGTAGTAACAAGATCCATCTAGTTATTCTAGCATTTGTAATAGGTTTATTCACTAGAAATCTGATAGCTAAGTGATATGTGTGCACAAAAACTTCATATCCTATTATATAGTGTCTAAACTTGTTGATGGCATGTACTACTGATAAGAATTCTTTCTCTGTGACAGTATGTTTTTCTTCAGCAGGTGAGAGGTTCTTACTAACAAAGTATATAGCATAAGGAATCTTCCCTTCCCTTTGTCCTAATACAGCTCCTAAAGCGGTATATGAGGCATTTGTATAGATATGGAAAGGAAGAGACCAGTTTGGACCTCTCAAAGCAGGAGCACTTGAAAGTTTTGTTTTTAAGATTTCAAAGGAGATTTGGCATTGCTCATCCCAACAGAATCCAACATCTTTCATTAGTAGTTTGAAAAGGGGGCAGCTAGGTTTGTAAAATTTTGAATAAACCTTCTATAGTAGCCGGCATGCCCTAAGAAACTTCTGATTTCCTTTTGTGAACTAGGGATCTTAATTTGGAAAATAATGTCGATTTTGGTAGGGTCCACTCTTATTCTGGTACTAGAGATGTGGTGACCTATAACGATTCCTTCAGTAAGCATCATTCTTGATTTTTCGTGACTAAGTGAGAGGTTGGTCTCTTTTCATCTAATCAGTACCTTCTTCAAATTATCCAATGCCTATTGGAAATATTTCTCATATACCGTGAATTCATCCATGTAGACTTCCACACAATCATTGGTCAGATCGGAGAAAATAGCCAAGACAGCCCTCTGAAAGTTAGTAGGGGCATTACATAGCCCAAAGGGGAGAACCCTATAAGCATAGGTTCCCCAAGGGCAGGTGAATGTGGTCTTATCCTGGTCTTCTGGTGAAATTTGTATTTGGTTGTAGCCACTAAACCCATCCAGAAAAGAAAAGTACCTCTTCCCAGATAAAGTATCCAAGACCTAATCTATGAAAGGTAAAGGGAAGTAGTCTCTATARGTGGCCTTGTTTAGYTMTCRAAAGTCCACAMAAATMCTCCATTTCCCAWTTTTCTTKGGTACAATAACTAATGGGGAGACCYATTTGCTATCTGATATAGGGTAAATGAAATTRGCTTGTAGGAGTTTTTGGAGTTCTTCCTTTACTRTATCTTTYAAGGYTRGGTTCATTMTTMTYTRGGGWTRTYRGATAGGTHKKATTTGATCRTTAGTGTAAATAYGATGCATASATGTATCTRGGTGGATCCCTTTYATGTCAGAGTAATCCCATGYAARMRCATYDGATTKCCCYTRAATCATTTGTACYAGCTTTTGTTGTTGWTCTRTTTCTAGGCTRRMATTGATATAYAGRGACTTCCCRKGTMTRATWTMTAYMRCTTGGAYARTAGACTCCTTCCCTTCCTCTATTTGCAAAAGAGTGGTTGTTGTAGAAGTAGAAGGGTGCCAAATTTCTTGAAATTCAGGGCTAAAGATGTGTGTGTAGTTGGGGAAATATTGGGGATAGTCAATGCATGCCAAAGAAACCAAGAATAGACTTAGGATTTGTTCTTCAGAGTGTTATTGTACTCCTTTTACTTGTTCAAGTGTTAACAAGGGATGGGCACAGCCCTCCTCCCCATACAGATTCTCCAACCAGAGAGGGACTTCCATGGTTGGTTGGGCGGGGGGAAAAAGGATAAGTTTATGACTTTGAGTGCCATTGGAAATTGTCATTTCTCTAGATCGACAACTAATGAATGCATCAGTAGTGGCCAACCAAGGTCAGCCTAGTACCACTGGGTGTCCTGGTTTGGGGGATTTGGGATGGATTAATAAGAAATCCACAGGGTATTCCCAAGAGGCCAATGTCACTGTTATATCATCTAAACTTCCTGCTGGGGTGATGACTGATTTATCTGCAAGCTCTAGAAAAGTTTGTGTAGGTCTTAAGTGATCTAGTTGCAGTGTTTTCATGGTGTTTACTGACATCACATTTATTGTTTCCCCCAGATCAATCAATGTGTTAGGCAAGGCAACACCATTGATTTCTATGGTTACCACTGGGTTCCCTGGATCACTATACTTGGAAGGCATTTCTGTTATAAACTCGGATAGCTATCCTACCACCCATATGACAAGAGGTTCCTTCCTCTTTCTCCCTGGATTTTTAATGCAAATGTCCCTTACAATTTTAACATATATAGGTACGTCTTTAATGGCCTGTAGTAGTGGGATCTTTACACATATATTCCGGAGTTCAGTCTCTAGATTATGTTCTAGAGGTTCCTCGGTTTTCTTTATGAGCAACCTTTCTGGGTAAGGGGGATTCACTTCATGCGATGTTTCTATTGCAAAGGAGTTGGGAGAAGGGATTTCTTGTGGTACTGGAGTGTTTCTTTCTTCATTCATTGGATTAATCATCTTTTCTTCTCTTTGAACCATTTGGAAACCTATTTGTTCCTTTTAGTTTGTGTGATTATTCACATGTTCCTCTTGAATGACCATAGTGGGATTTGCTTTTTTTACAATACTTCTTGACCTTAATTCAATTCCATTAAATGGAGCTAGCATTATTACATATGTAGGAAAGGTTTGTAATTCAACATTTTTTATAGGTTGTGTTGGTTTGTTATTTGGGTTAAGGATAGGTTGTGCAGGAATAGGAGTAGGCCGAGGAGGGTTTTGGATGGGTGCAACTTGCATTGGTTGCTGCATATTTGGATTCATGGGTAGTGAAAGTGGTTGTTGTGGTTGTGGAGGTGGAAGAAGAGCAAGGGGGTTAAAACCTGGGAGCAACTGTGAAATATTGGAAGAATATTGTGGATAGGTGGGAAAATTTGTTGGTTGAAAGGGGACATTTCCATATACAGGTCCTCTCCACCCTTGTTGCCAAGGTTGGGTTTGTGTTGACCACTGAGGTTAAGACATGGGAGGTACCCATTGTTGTTGGGGGTATTGTGTACTCGGGTCAGCAAACATGTTGGGGTTTTGTTGCCTCCATGGTCTCCTAGGGGGGTAAGATGTCTCAGGTTCTCCTCCTCCCTTGAACATGGCCTTGAGTTCGGGGAGAGAAGGGCATTCATTAGTAGGATGGTTCTTTGTGCAAATACCACAGGGTTCAATAACATTGAGGGGACATTCCTTTTCAGGGTGTTTCCTCCTACACTGATGATAGAAGATTGTTAACGCAACATTTTCTTCCTCTTGTTTTCTTTTAATTTGCATGGTATCTAGTTGGGAGATGATGGTGTGTAGGATATCTGTTTTAAAGTTTTCCAATAGATTTCCTATCTCAATCCTTGTGACACCTCCGGATGTGGGTTTAGCAATTCTGTTGGTAGGGTTCCTTATACTTTTCCCTGTTTTACCTTGACTGCGAGAGTATCTTTTACAGTACTCTGCTATCTCTGCAAATGTTTTTTGGTATATGTCCCTAGAACTCATAAGGTTTAACACTTCAATGCAATAGTCCCTCACCCCCTTTAGAAAGACAATGCTAACTGTGGCGGTATCTAAGGAAAACTGCTTAGTCTTTTGGTAATTGTATAAGAACCTTTCTAAGTAGTCTTCTAAGATTTCTTCTTCTGATTGTTGCATTTTGAATATATCATTCCTAGCATCCTTAGGTCTGCAGTAATCCTGGTATTTCTGGAGGAAGGTCTCCTTCATACCATCCCAAGACAAAATTTTGTGTTCCCCTAAGATCATGAACCACCGTAGTGTCGAATCTTTTAGTGTGGCTAGGAAAAGTTTTAATTTTTGAACATTATCTGTGTAGTTATAGCTCCTAAATAATATGTCAAATTCAAATAAAAATGAGTCCAGGTCTTCTATCGACATACCTCTAAAATGAGGAAGTGAAGATAATGGAATGTTCTTCATAGCAACATCTTTATCCATATCCAGTATGGAGAATCGAAATGTTTCTATTTCATTGGTTGTGTTTCCCTCTTCTTCTGCCATGTTTCCAAGAACTTTGTAGGGAGGTGGTGAATTTTCTCCACTGAGTGATGGTTCCACCCCTGGGTTCTCTGGTATCTCTAGTTGTTCCAAGTTTTTGTGTGGTCTTCCAACAACAGATGCAGCCTCCTCTATTATCACCTCTGCTTATTTTTCAGTTTCTCTTCTAGATGGGGTCGCCAGTGCTGTCTCCTTTTCTTGCTTCCTTCTGTTTGTAATCTGAACAGTGGCTTTGGATCTTGTGCCTTTTGTTGTTGTTGCAATGGCTACCTTTGATCTCTCTCCTCTGAGAATTTTTCCTGCACGAGTTTTTGATGAATTAGTATAAGGGGGGGTTTTCTCTGTTGTTTTTTTT